>CAJQZN010017391.1:0-11498 GCA_907164685.1 Colias eurytheme | reverse complement strand
AACCTAGTTTTAATATAAAAGTTTTTACCAAATCTCTTAGGACCCTTACATAGGAATCAAGACATATTATTATCTCCGGACAATACTTGCAAAAAACTTAATGATTGTAGTTATTACTTGGTAATTTCAAATCATTTAACAGCATAATGACGCGGGTAATTAACTCGGTGTAAATGATTTGGCTTTGACTAAAGAAGTAATTAAAAGATTGTCAATGTAATAGAAATATTCTTTAATTACTATGGCGTTGGTTAAAACATCAGAGTTTTAAAAAAGTAATTTGTGAAAATTGTAATTACAGCATATTGTTTTATTTTGTGACTAGCTGCTCCCCGCGGTTTCACCCCCGTGGCTCAGCTCCTGTTGGTCGTAGCGTGATGATATATAGCCTATAACCTTCCTCGATAAATGAGCTTTCTAACACCGAAAGAATTTTTTAAATCGGACCAGTAGTTCCCGAGATTAGCGCGTTCAAACAAACAAACAAACAAACAAACAAACAAACAAACTCTTCAGCTTTATAATATTAGTATAGATTTATTAATTTATTTCAAATATAATTAAGCCGTCTTTATATTAATGTGTAACAAGTCCAAACTGCTTCTTTTATTATGAACTCCGCAAAATCTCTGATACCATCTTAGAGTATCTATATATTACAGTAGTACACGGGACTGCCAAACATACAATAAACGTCTTGTTTCCGTTGGACCAAATATTTGACCACAATACCTACTTGTAGGTTACTCATACATTAGTGTATGAATTTTACTAGGATTTTAATGCAATTTCCTTATACTATACCAGTGACAAGAAAACAAAATACGCACATTTCTAGTAACTGTGTTTATGGCCATAAACGTTGCATATCTTTATTGCAATAATGCCGGCTTTGGCAATAAAAAAAAGTTGTTGCAAATTAGTGGTATGAAATAAAATGCTGTCCACTGACACTTGACAGCAGCTACAAAATAGCGGTATAAATAAAAGTGTCAGAGGTATATTACACTCTTGAAAATCACTCAATCATTCCTGTAACACGAAAACCCCTTAGAATGAAGGCTTTGAACAAACGGTCGTAGAATTTTTTGTGAAAAGCAGTAAAGTAAATTTTATACATATACATATACATTACAGAAGTGATGAGAAATTGATTTATGTAATTTAAGGCATATTTGGTTGAAAACATAATTACACTCAAGATACCTACAATAAAGTTTCCAAACTCAAATTGTATTTATGTGCATTTAAAATATAAAACTTTTTCCCATTGTCTAAGGCTTAGTCATATTATAGGAGAATTTGTTTCCTTCTAGCATAAAAGGTCAATATATAAAGAAAATATAAAGGTCATATTAATTCGCAATATCAATTTGTTCATACTTCATCTTTTCGCAATGTTTTTGCTACAAGTTGATTTAAGGAGATTGAAGTAGGAAGTCCATATTTGTGTTGATTACCGAGCAAGAATGTATAATACTTTTGATATATTATTATTAATTTTAAACGCTCATCTTAAATTAATATTAACGTCTCACCTTTAAGGGGGATTTACCCTTTTAAGGAAAGGTAAAAAAAATCATCTCTAAACCCATTTTTTTTTTACAGAATAGACTATAAATCGTACTATGTTTTATTTAACATGAATATTAGGGTGGGTATACATTTTAGCATTCACCAGTGAACAGAGCATCGAGCATTGTTTTAAAATTATAGTGTGCTATTATATAGGTTCAACCATGGACGTATAAAAAAAGACGGACGCCGTATTACGAACAAACAACGTGAAGCCACCATAGTAAGCTAGCGATCGTATAAAGACAATAAACACGCACACACTCTCACCATAGTAAGCTAGTCGGCCGCCATTACGTCGTGAACTACCGACTGATTAACTGCGTCACTGTTTCACAAAAAATATTTAAAATGCCGTCTTGCGTGGTTAAATGGTGTCGCAACAGTACAATTTTAAATAACAAAACACGAGGGATTACATTCCACAGGGAAGCAAGTTATTTCTTTTATGTTTTAATGCCAAAATTATTACGGCAAAATTTATAGAAAAAAATACAGCCGCTATTGTCAACAGGACAGCTGTTGCCATGGCAACATGGCACACACACATGGATGTTTCGCCGCCATTACTAGGCTTCACTCAATGTTTAGGCGATATACCGTCCGTCTTTTTTTATACGTCCATGGGTTCAACCATAAATCTTCTTCTTCTCTTATAAATAAAAATGAATCGCAAAATGTGTTGGTAAGCGCATAACTCGAGAACGGCTGAACTGATTTCGATAATTCTTTTTTTATTATATTCCTTGAAGTACGAGGATGGTTTTTATGTAGAGAAAACGTAAATATGTACCACGGGCGAAGCCGGAGCGGACCGCTAGTAATTAATATAATTATTTCACTAACTAAACTTTTTATTTTAAAATCTCAGCCTATTAAAATTAATCAGCGGTACTTTGTGTACCAGAACGTAACGGTTACGATATGAGGTGAAAGTGATTCACATAACTGTATGGGGCTTCATTCATGTGCCTTTACTGAGGTCCGAGGAACTACACTTTAGCTGCCATTATGTGTGACCCGATGTTGTTAAGATTGTGGTAAAAGTATAATTTTAAAGTACTTTGTTTTAATTGTGTAGTAAATGTAAGAGAAATGATGATATTTATTTATCAGCTGTTTGTCCCAATACCCTGGCCTGGATGAAGAATAATGAAATTAAAAAGCAAATTCTCTGCTATTCAAAAATAATGTTGCTTTCTCAGGTAGCTTTCTATAGGTTAAAGAATTTTGAAAACGTTTATT
Source organism: Colias eurytheme (assembly GCA_907164685.1). Taxonomy (NCBI): domain Eukaryota; kingdom Metazoa; phylum Arthropoda; class Insecta; order Lepidoptera; family Pieridae; genus Colias; species Colias eurytheme. The sequence continues at coordinate 8,678 of CAJQZN010017391.1, read as the reverse complement.
TTTTGAGTTTATTCTCTACAAACACGGAGATAATTAAATCTATTCCTGTTAAATTAGCGTAGAAACATCTTAATAAGAAAATGTAGGTTTCCAATGTCTAAAACATTTCGCTTAGTATATAACACCAGGACATGGATATCTTGCGTCCCTATTTCTAAAGGTTATACTTGATTGCGGTTAATGATTCCGGTAGATACTGGCATCGAAACATCCTGACTTTCACCTGTGTCATGTTACAAGGACAAACCAACGCAATATGTGAGAAAAACTATTGAATTACAAATACGCTCGTGAAATATATTATGTTTGACTATATTTGTTACTAAATATAAATATTTTTATTCGTAGTTAAAAACTATTACATATAAATTGATTTGATTGATTGTGATTGATTGTCATGATTTCGTAAGCTCTTGTTCGTTGCAAATAAAGCTTAGATTGCTATAAAGAATGGGTAAAGTATAGGATTTATTTTTCTTATCATATTAATTATTAATATCTATTACTTTACTGAAAATGACAGATGAGTCTGCTTTGCCTATGCTGAGGACTCTCTTTTTGACCACGCTGCTCCATTTTTAGTTTTTTTGTAGTCTTATGCATATATACGATTGCGTGGCAATAGAATAATTAATTTCTCTCTTCCTATCATATATGTATTAAAATGTAGAATAATTGTTTTTGTTATAGAAATCAAGAATTAGTAGAGCTAATGTCATCCGCGGTACGCGATCTTGCTGAGGCAGAGTTTCTGGGAGAGAGAGATGATCAGAACAATCCTCTTCCTTCAAGACCATTACCGGAGGACCAAAGACAACCTGCTTTAGGTAAGGTTACGTTTATTTTATACATTGATTCATTCATACTAAGTACATAGATAACAAACAGTTTGTGTACGATATTGCTACTAAAATAATTATGCTAAAATTGTTTTACGGATTCTTTTTGTTATCCTATATAACATGATAGGTACCCTTATGTTAAGTATCCTGGACCTAATAATTACAGTATTAGAATATACTATAGGTACCAGCTGAATAATAAAATTGCAATACTATTTAAATTATTTTATTTTACAAGACTCTATCTAAGAAAAATAGGCCTTAAAAATAATTCCTGATTAATTAAAAAGATCTTTAATCAGAAATGGTTCATTCAGGAACTTTTCATCTTTATCCTTTGTTTATCATAAGCTCCTTAAATATGGGGAATAATCGTTTAAATATCGCCTAATGAAAAGTGAATATGCGTTCTGACAGAAAACCACTCGGTTATACGATTATGGTAATATGCTTAAAGCGTAAGAGCAAACACAGTCGCTCCAGCGAACATATTTGCATAATAATTAATGGACAAACACCTATATCCGACAACCGTGTCAATATGTCAGTGTTCACGTGTTTGGACGTTTTTGGTGATTTCTCTTTTTAAGGTACCTAAGTGGTCTAAATTAGAAGTAGATTACTGACATTCGAAATACACTAATACAGCCTAGAGGTGGAAAATTTCTAGCCACAGCAAATGTACTAGGTTGGCTTTTTTTAGCAGTTTAGCTTTCTCAGTAATTTTAACTTTTTATGAAGATTCTAATATTCTACTCTCTTTGTTGCTTCTGTAGGTGTATTTAATAGTGCAGATTTTATAACTAAAAATATAAAAGGTGCAATAAATTCGAATGCCCACAATATTCGTTCAACGGTATTTTAGCGGAGAGAATTTATTGAATTATAGACAGGACAAGAGCTGTGTGACAAGAGCTTGCGAAATTACATTAGTATAAACTCTTCGTCTTCATTAGTGACATTTAAAACATTATAAAATATTTCCAATACACAAATAAGCGACCTTGTGAGTCCGATTTCTCTAATACAATTCCTTATTGTACGATAATAAGGAACCACGTCAACGCGCCCTGAATGCACGAGCACCGTGTGACTAGCATGCTTAATAGATGATGTCTGTGATGTGGTATGTGGGTGTAAACCTGGGTTTATAATATGAGCTAAATGACCACAGTTTATACAATTTATAACAAGAAATAATATTACTAGCGAATTGAAAAATGATCACAATGTTTGTGCCGTTAATTATTATAGAAAGACATATGTATCAAAAGTCAATATAATATCATACTAAGTACAGAATTTGTATAAAGTATAAACTATAAAGCAATGTAAAACATGAAGTACGGTGTGTTTGCATTACTAAAAATAAGCCTTTAGATACGACCTATACTTAACAGATATGGTTACTTCAAGATGATGATGAGCTTCTAAAAAGACATTCATTCTATTACAACCTTGACAAGTATTTTATTATTTATCAATCGCAGTTATACACGCTATAACTATAATATGAAGCGTGTAATAAATACAATACATTACTATTTGACCATTACCAATAGGTAAATTATCATATATTTAATGTCAACATTTAATTGCAAAATACCTTAAAATCTGATGTCATCACTTGAACAATACTAGGCTCTGTTTAGCACGCAGTATGTGATACTTTACGGTTGTCCATTACTTACATGAACATGTTTATTGCAAGTTTCTTACCTTGCTATGTTTCTTGATGATCGCAAAAGGTGTTGACGACTTTTTGTTGTCTCGTGAAAGTATTGGAAGCTTACGTTTATTTTCTTAAAGGCGTACATTTGAAATTTAGTATATGGTTATAATAAAATATGTATGTTTCATTTAATTTGGAGGTTACTGGTAATTACCAGTGTGCTATATGATTACAAAACAGCAAATTGCGCTGTGCGCATACTGTGCATTGGTGCGATATGAATTAAGCTGAGCGAACGGACCAAGGAACGGACTATCTGATTTCGTAAATTAGTGGTATTTGATTTTGTGTCATTCCGATGGTTTCGAAGCGAGGTCAGACTTCAGAGGCAGGATTTTACCGTTGAATTTTTTTTGTAGCTTCGGAGTTGAGTGTGTTAGAAGGACTTTCTTTTTTCGACTTTCGTTCTTATTTTTTTTTTCGATTTTGATACATGAATTGCACTTGATTAATAAACTTCGTTATATTTTGAAGGGTAATTTTACATTTTTATTAATGTTAAAGTTTTGCTATACCTACTTATTCGAGAAGATATTCTGAAGGAAACTGCCCAGTTGCATCATTAGGTGCGCATTTATTTTTAGTATCTTACGTACTGCATAAAATTAAATATTTTTCAAGAAATTTACTATTATCTACATCGAAAGTGTAACCTTACACTTGAAAAATCATTGATGCAAGGTACATACAGTATATTATTTATCGAATAGTGAGCTAACTAATAAGGACTCACGTTCACTAGTCATAAAAACCGGTTTGTAAAAACCAACGGTCTTTGAACTGTTATATTGCCCTCAATTTTCCATACAAATACGAAATCTCGAAAAAGTCATGATTTTTTTAAGTTTAGTAGGTCATGAATGTAGTGTTGCGTATAGTAATTTAAATAATGATTTGGTTTGTGGTTTATGGTTTATTGATTGCTGTGAGAATAGAAAATATTTCTTTGTCTACGGAATTGATACAATCTGTCGTATAACATAAATATGTCGTATATTGCTCGATTATAATAATTTTGAGTAGAGACCAATTTCGCTTTTTCTCTTCTATAATGTGTTTTATTATTTTGGTCCTCAGCTTTTACGCATACCTGCGACCGCGTCCGTCGTTTAGTTTTATGACTAACAAACTTTACGCTTACATGTTTATATGAAATACTAGATTTCCGCCCGCGGCTTCGCCCGCGTTTTCAAAGGAAAACCCGCATAGTTCCCGTTCCCGTGGGATTTTCGGGATAAAACCTATCCTATGTGTTAATCCAAGTTACCCTCTATATGTGTGCTAAATTTCATTGTAATCGGTTCAGTAGTTTTTACGTGAAAGAGTAACAAACATCCATACATCCATACATCCGTACATCCATACTTACAAACTTTCGCCTTTATAATAGTATTAAGATTAAGATATCATGGAATGTGGGAGAAAATAAAACAAACGTATTTTTAACCAATGTATTTTACTATTAGTTTACTAGTAGTACAGAATGTATTTCTTAAACTGTATATTATTATGTACCACAGAATGGGAATGCATAACATCCCCTCTACCAATGGCTGGTGTAGCAGGTTGTGCTCGTCGCGAGTGGGTCGCGCGGCACGTACTAGCCGCTGGCGCTCTACTTGGCAAGAGCTGTTCTGCTGCCCTAAAACTTGCAGGACATAATTCGCAGCTGCAGACACAGGTTTGTATTTAACTCTTCTCATGTATTTAACTCTACATTTAGTGTAAAGTTTGTAACTCTGTGTTTACAACTCTACCTCTTTACAGCTCTACATGTTTACATCTCTACATTTTTACATCTTTACATGTTAACATATCTACATGTTTAGATCTCTACATTTTTATACCTCTACATTGCACATCTATTCCCATGTACATGTTTAGAGCTCTACATACTTACTTCTGCAACTATGTACACTTAACATTTAATACATATATATTATTAAAAAAATACACCTAGGCTCTACTTCTTGTAAAACTATATAGTTGTACTTCTTCAAACTTCTATACAATTTATGCGGTTCATTTTCGTTTCAAAACCTTTATGTATTTTCATCTCTAACATGCTTTACATGTATTTTCTGCGTGAATAACTTTCCGGGCATTTTCCATAAATAGACGTAGGGAGAATACCGTGTCATGTATTGAATTATAATTCAGATTTTGCTCAAAAGGGAGTTCCCTCTGGAGACAAATGTCGCGAACTTTCGCTTTTCAATTTCAGGGTTGCCTCTTTATATGTAAAATTATTTTTTTTAAATATAAATTTGGTCTGGGTTCTTTCATAACTTAATAAAATTTATTTTTAATATATCGTGAACAATTTATTATAAGATAAATGAATTTGAGTTCCATAATATCTTCCTAACTTTTACTTGTTCCACCTATTTTAAACCTATCTATTCTTTACCACATTCCAAATTCCAATCTCGTGAGCTTCCTTATCACTATCGTATTTCCATTTCCAAGCCCCTATTTTCTATCCTACTACTTTTACTCTAGGTATCATTTCCTTTACTCTATCCATGCTCTATCTACTTTTGCTCTACCTTTTACTCTACAAGAGTCAAATCCACAGGGCTACCTCTTCGGTTGCCACCTAGCGCTAGCATGGCAAGCGTTCCTCGACCTAGAGTCCTTCACGGGTCCTGAACCAAGCAGTTTCTCTCTAGTTGGAGCCCCTCTAGCCTTTACATTGGAAGCAAGACCAGAACTGTATGAATATATAGAGGCGGGAAGACGCAGTGTACACGATGTGGATTATCATGCTGTGAGTATATAGACTTTAGACTTTAGGGATACAGGGCATCACCTTTAACAACTGCTCAGTATTACTCCATCTTTGATATTAAGTAACTTAGTGGGTACGATATACTATCATACTGTTAGAATAACGCTTACTGGTTACTACTTCTGGTAATTTTTGTCGAAGAATATATTCTCGACTGAAATTTCTATTATGCTTTTTTTATTGGCTATTATGATTGGAATGTCCTGAATTCTGCCTTATTTCAATCAAGGCTTCACTTTAATTGAGATTAAATTTTAGTTCCATTTCACACATGTAACTAAATTTACAGCTCTACGAAGCAGTAATAGCAGGTAACGGTATAGAACAAACGAAGCAAGTGCAGCGCGAGCACATCTCTCGCGCGGTGGACGTGCTCGACGCGTTCCCCAACTGCGACGCAAGGACCGCGCTCACCAACATCATAGTTGCTATGCACCCTTGATACTAATATGAACAAACAAATCAAATCTTTACTACTTTCATTTAACAATAATATAAACAAATCAAACCTTATCTAGTTTTATTTACCAATAATAAATAAACAGCTATACGAAGCAGCACTAAAATATCAACAGTGAATAAAATATATTGCCATTTATTATGAACTAGCTGCTCCGCGCGGTTTCGACCCCGTGGCTCCACTCCTGTTGCCCGTAGCGTGATGAAATATAGCCTATAACCTTCCTCGATAAATGGGCTATCTAACACCGAAAGAATTTTTCAAATCGGACCAGTAGTTCCCGAGATTAGTGCGTTCAAACAAACAAACAAACAAACAAACTCTTCAGCTTTATAATATTAGTATAGATAACAAATTGCGCTACTGAAGTGTAGGTACTACATAATCATATTATTAACAATCAGTTACCATCATAACATACATTACCATTATACATTTATATTCTAACCCTCACTTCGTATTCATTCATTCATTACATTTATATACACACCTTCATAGCGACCCATCACATTACTAACGACCCTCATTTTATACAAACTTAAATAACCATGATTTCACTAAATCATTATTATTCTTCATTTAATCATTATTGTGTATTGATTTGTATCATTTGTGTATGTACTCAATTCTTATTGTGTATTTTTTATAAGGAATTCTTTGTATTTTAGTTAAATATGAATGATAAAACGACCAATTGAATATTATTAAAGTAAAACCATATTTTTGTAAGACAATTTTTTAATTACTTCATAGAAGTACAATGACAAATTTTGTGGCGCTTGCGTCGCGTTTATATATTTTTTTTATATATACATGTATAGCTTTAATTTTTATTGTAATTACAAATTTTATGTATAAGTATATCCATTTTTAATATACTTAGAAGTTGCTCAATTCTACAGTATCACATTAACATCATAGAATCTAGATGTTTGAATTAATGAGGCTTTATTGTTATTTTTACATTAATTTTATAAAATATAAATCTGTTACCGGTAGCAATAAAAAAATAATGCGTGTACTGTAATTATGTATTGTTACCGAATTTATATTTTATTATAATAAAATGGCTCTACATTCCAATGTGTACGATGTGTGTACGTTCTTATAATTCTATTATAACTTGTGACATAAACCAATCCTTGTTTAATTGGATTGTTTTGTTTAAAATATGTACCCAGATTATAATACATATGTTCTTATTTTAAAAAACCTTTTAAAATTTAAATGTATGCATGTGGTGTTTACCTACCTTAAATTGTACACTTAGTTTTAAGATTAATTTCATATATTATATATGTACTTGTTTATTTTGTGTAACAATTACTGGTAAACCTAATAAATAAATAAATAAATAAATATAATTTGTATTTGGGTTTATTGCTCAATGTTTACAATAATAAATGTTTTATATTTTATATACCTGCTGTTTCATTTTTCTTTCCACTTTCCTATATTCACTTGATACCTATCGTGATTAGTGAGTAGGTGTATTAAGATAAAGAAAAATGGTTCATTGTATGATGAAGTACACTTGAGTACTTTCGTTTGGAATTCCACTGTATCAGACACTTCAAATTCATAATAATTGATCAGTAGTTTGAACTGTATGATAAAAAAAGTTAATTTATTTTCTTTTGATGAGATGACATGCACATTTAATATGATAAAATACAGGGTTCAAATAAAACGAACAAGAATGTCTTTTAAATTATTGTATTAATAAATAATGGTAGTTCTATTTACATGACACATCTTTTGTTTTGGCAGAAGATAATAAAATATTACACAAAGGCTCGTCGTAACTGAAACGTAACGACCAAGTGTAACACGAAATACATTGGTAAACCCATTTCACCGCACCGAGGGTAAAACAAATTAATTTTAAAATACTGGTCGATTTTTGGTTGCGGCATCATTGACGGTAGGTACTATATGAGAGGCGGCGTGAATACTGAACATGATTTGAAAAACGAATGCCTGTGTGAATATTATTTTGACATAACATGCACACTATTGCTATAAAAACTATTACGATACAACCTTTTTTGTTACTGGCTAACTTTTTTATTACGACTTTAAATGACCAATTAAAATTGGAAACGTATTCACGCGTCGCCTCTGCAAATTTATTTAACAAAAATATAGTTGTGCCGTCGATTACATACAAACACACTGGAGACATACAAGCAGTCAAACGCACGTGATCTAATCGTATATCACAGGTTTCTAAACCTAATGATTTCTTATAAAACTCACGAGGATACACTAAGTTATTAGTATTACAACCTTCTTACGACTGCATTCAAACTTAACTGAAATAACATTTTGTTTATAGAAAAAATATATTCCAAATTTTTTTGTGTAAGAGGATTGAGTATCCGTTTTTAAAACTGATACAATTTCGGACAAGAAATTAAATATTGTAAGGAATGAATTGAATGCAGTCTAACATTGCTGTTCATAATTTGTAACTAAATTAAAATTAGTTGGTACATAAACAACATTCGAGTGAATACAGACAGTTTGATACGAGTTATGATGACGTTCGCGAATGCTTTGATATGTCTTATTTCACAAAATGAAGACGTTACGACGTCCGTGGCAAGAATTGGGCATTTACCAATGACATACACAAATAATATCAGAATAACTTTAGGCAAACGATTACAATTTAAAATTTCAAGCATATCCATAAGATCGACGACAATATCGCACCATTCGTTTATTAATTTTATTTTTCACTCCTACATTACAATGTACATAGACCCCGATGTCTATTATTGCTTATTTTTTAAAGTTTTGTTCTCAAAACTTTATAACCTATAAATAATTTCACGTCCGTCCCAATAA
>CAJQZN010017365.1:0-19358 GCA_907164685.1 Colias eurytheme | reverse complement strand
TGTGAAGGATCTATAGCGCCGGCGCACACAGAACGCAGTTAGACCGCAGCGGTCATTCGGAACGCTTGCGTTCTCGCGTTCTCTGTACAGAATTACAAAGAACTCGCGTTCTCGCTATGGCTGGTCCGTCTTCTCCAATTGGTATCTTGTTTTTCTATTTCAGATTTTACATAGTCATGTAACTCATTGAAGCTATTTATTGACATTCGAAAATAAATACAAAATCTCTCTTCATCTTGAAGCAGCTCAGGGATAAGAATACTAAATTCTCCCATATCATCTCGTTTCGTGTTGATAGGGTGTACCCAACATTTTCTACTTTTTTTTGACTCCTCTAGACTCTACAAAAAGCATGGCTTCATCTTCGGAAGATGAACTTTCGAGAGGCATGTTTCACGTGCGGAGAGTCACGAAATAGAACGCAAATGTCTTGAACGGCTCCTGTGTGCGCTAGAACGCAGAACGCAGAACTGACGAACGCAGAACGCAGAACGCGGAACGCAGAACGCTGTATGTCTGCGCGTAGCCTAATCCTGTCGGAATCAAACTTGTTTCTGAGATTAACGGATTAGGTAAATGTAAACTGAAAATTTCATTAAATTGTTAAATGAGGAAAAGCCTCTAGGGTTAAGGAATAAGGATTAAGAGTTTAAAGTGTATTTGTCTTTTAAGGGAACGTAATGAAATCTTAATAAAGGCTGTTTTGGCTGAGTTTCTTATCTATTTTAATTAATGAAATGAGGAAATTACGGATTTCAATATCATTATAGTACATAGGTACATAGTATAAAAAATTCGCTGTCGGATAGCGAATTTTTTATACTATGTACCTATATCTCTATGTATGCTTAAATGTTTAAAAGTATATGCAACGGGTTTTGATAGAGTGATTCTCGAGGAAGGTTTTAGAATTAATTTATTGGAATTAAGACAAAGCAGTGCCGCGGCGGTGAAGAGAAATGCTCAAAATATGTAGAAATAAAATAAATAATCATTCAGTAGATCAAAAAGTAGGTACCTACTCTATAACCAACTTCGGCTAAAACAGTGAATCTTAATAACCCTATTTACATAATATGTAAATAAGTTGATGTTGTTTCAGTATACAGTATACTTAGGTATATATTATATTCTGTAAATGTTTTTGCCCAAGTTTTATAGCTGCTTATATAAAAATTACATTATTATTAGGTTAGGCAAAGCCAACTGTTTTTGTTATTTTAAAACTTTCTAAAAATACATATTTTCAACTCTTTTACATTTATGTCAAAACCAATTATTTTTTATAGTTCATATCTCAACTTTTACCACAAAAATCACTTACTTGCTTATACACTTCTCGACCATAGTAAACGCCTTGAAGCCCAGTATACTAAAGATGACCACAGACGCGTATATTGCAGTTAATGCGTTACACACAGACACCAGTAGCACATCTCGTACACAGTTGTTGTTCGGCGGGTTGTACGAACCGAAGGCGATAAGCGAACCGAACGCGAGACCGAATGAATAGAACACTTGGGTTGCTGCGTCCAGCCATACTGTGGGGTCTAGAAGTTTCTCCAGCTGGAAACAGGGAAAGATATTTAAAGGAGAGTTAATTGCGATCTTTCGAAGCTTTATGGCATAAGATTCATAGAATATAAGGTGAGATATTTAGACAGTGAAATTGAGGAGAGATTTTAGAAGGTTTAGGTGCAATATTTGTTGCAAGAAACTGAGAAATTATGTTTGGCAATTTTTAAGAGGCTGTAATTGAGATTTACATTTTGTTACTTTTTAAAAGGATGTTAAGATATATAATTGCTACTGTATAATATTTAGAATTCAATCTAGTTTTTTTATCTTCTTTTCTTTTTATCTAAAATACTCGGTAGGAAATTTGTTACAGTTATTTTAAGCAACAAAGTATGAACTAAATCTTACCTTAGGTTTATACATATGGATTATACCATCAGCAGATCCAGGAAGCGTTATTCCACGAACGAAAAAGATTGTCAATACTACGTAAGGAAACAGGGATGTGAAGTAGACAACCTGAAATTGTAGATCAATTAAATATTGAGGAGATTGGAACTTTGACCTGTAGAGTTTATTTTCATATAGAAAATCAAATCAATATGTATTTCTGGAAACAATAAATCCATTAGATGTATAATTATCGTTTGAATTGAAACAATAATAATAGACTATAGCTACCAAAGGTGCTATTCATAAATAACTAATGAACTTCGAAATAATTGTCATTGAAAAAGCAATTTTATCTTTATTCGATTCTGCATTTACACAACGTATTTTTATCGACCTTTTCATTAAAAACTTCAAACATTAATATGTCCTACCATCTTTACTACTAGACTAATCTATGTAGCTATAGGTATAAAGATAGTGTCGTGCCTAGGATTATATCATAGGGCAAGCCGTAAAAAAATGGTCACCCATCCAATATATAACTGTGCTAAACCGTTGCTTAACCTCGATTATTTTAATATATTTTGTTAAATACAGTGTCTCAGAAATACAGGGTCTATCATTACTCTAACTTTACCAACAATACACTTAAAACAGCATACAATTCCTACCTTGCCACTGCTCTGGATCCCCTTCATAACAATAAAGAACACGATGATCCAAGCCAGCAAGAGATACAATACGATCCACCACCTCGGTACACCGGGTTCGTCAATACTAGGCGACGCGTCCAATGCCTCTCGATACCAATAGTATACAGTGGCTGATGCTTTGGAGCATTCCTCTTCAGCTGTTCCGTTGTCGGCTGGACAGTGTGCCCAGGGGAGAGAGTCGGCACTTAACTGGATGAAAAGTTATACTTGAAAAACATCTCGAGTTAAGGTAAGTAAAGGAGATTTTGATACACATAATATAACTTAGTCTAAGATCTAATTTATTTTGTTTTGTTTATGGCTGTTATGTGTGTTTAATATAAAAAGTAATAAGCAAGGTCAAAACCCGAATCCATTACGATGATAAATATTCATGACGAAAAATAAAACTCCAGACTCGAAAGTATTCATTTGACATAGGTAGCTTCTAAATTACGTAATATTTCGAAGCTTTTTAAATGAAGTGTACCTATTTCAAACTTCTATTGAATAATTCTCTATTTGCTTAATTATATTTTATTTAATTGAATTGCTATTCACATCAACGATAAAGCTCTGCTTATTAATGGCATACTTAAAATTCTTTCAGTGTATTATCAACGCCAACACATGCATTTCATACTATTAACTTATGAAAACATTAATTTATTATAATTAATTTATCTTATCTTTTATATTTGCAAGAGCTTCATCAGTTTTAATCTATTCTTATTTTAATACTAGCTGCGCTCCTCGGTTTCACCCGCGTGTCTACACTTCTGTTGGTCTTAGCGTGATGATTATAGTCAGCCAATAGCCTTCCTCGATAAATGGGCTATCCAAGGCTATATATCAACTAACTTAGACGAACAGAAGCAGAGCCACGCGGGTGAAACCGCCGGGCGCAGTTAGTATACTAATAGTTAATACCTACATTTTCTGCAAAATGACGTTGGATATCCATAATATCATGAAATAAAGGTAAAAAGTTCAAGGTTTGTATCTATAACCTAATCGCGTGACAATAAAGCTCGGCGAACAAAACCAATAAAACTTACCCGAATGCTATTAAACAGATAGAAGAACACCCAAGTGATAATAACATTGTAGTATAACGCCACAAACAACGTCACAACGCAGCTTGAGATGCCGATACCGCCGAGCCACGGGTGGATAGTGTTCCAGACTCCAAGGGAACCTAGCCTCATCTTCTGGCCAATCGCCATCTCGATCAAGAAGAGCGGAATGCCCTCCAGGATTAACATGATGAGAAACGGGATTAGGAAGGCACCTGTAATTAAAGATAGAGTTGTAGTGTTTTCTTGTGTGCAATACACATTTATGAAAAAAAGCATGTCTGCCGAGAACACATGTCAGAAGTGAAACTTCTTTGACAAGATTCAAAGGTACAAAACCATCGCCTTACTCAATGATGCGACGGTATTGCCATGACACGAACTTGAAATTTTACTCTCAACGCGCCTAAAGAAGTTTTACTTGTATTATAAAAATATTAAAATGTGTTTCTTAGTAAGAAATATTCATAATATCTATCAAACACCTTGCAGCGAGCATGTTTGTGGGAAGGCTTACACAAGCTTAAACAAATAATGCGTTTATGAGGCTTTCAGTTTTAGCACAGTTTAAAACTAGGATAACGCAACTATTTGCAACCATGAGCAAAGGTTAACGATACATTTTTTTTTTATTAAAAAAACTTTTGTTTATTAAAAAAAAACTTTTTTTTTTTTCAATTCTATTTAAATAATATAAAAATAATTTAAACTGAAACGAGGTACAATAATATTATTAAGTAGTCAATCATAAAATTGAATCTGAAATCCTGTAATTTTAAACATGTTTAACTTCCAAAAGTGAAAAGTCGTAGCACTGTCTACGCCGTAGACACTGCGTCGTAGTGAAGAAATCAATACCGGGTGTACATAATATTATGTCGCAACAAGTTTAAATATCTTACGTAAATAAAATATTCAATTTATTTTACACATCATGCCAGAAGATATAAACACCAATATTTGCCACATAATAATTTAAAACAATTTAAGAAAAACGTATATAATTAGGAAAAAATATTGTCCAAGTATTTTGTTAAATTTGTAAATGTTGTCTTTTTATCGGTTTTTTACGGTTCGTTAAATTATTTTGCATTACATAAATTAATATGCAGTGTTAAAGTGTAAAAACAGAAATATAATTGTGCATTTAAAAACCTCATACTGTTAAAGTGTTCAGTGATTAAAATTGGATTAAACTAATTATATAGAATAACGCAATATAGACACGGCTTTTAAATAAAATTTCCGATTAACTTAACTGTATTTTATTACAATTATATTCAAATTAAAATTAATAACAGGCTTTCTCTTTCATAATTTATTGAAACCTTAAATTAACGCTAATGAGTTTGTTTGTTTGTTTGCTTGAACGCGGTAATCTCAGGAACTACTGGCCCGATATGAAAAATTGTTTCAGTGTTAGAATGCTCATTTTTTTGAAGAAGGCTGTAGGTATCATCACGCTATCAATAAAAGGGGAGCAATGCGGGTAAAATCGCAGAGCACAGCTAGTAATTTATACTAATTAATGACGTAAATGAATGATCATGTATATAGTTTTTTTATGACAACGGATATAATTTACAGCCGAAAATTCCTTTCAGGCCTTTAACCAACACGTGCATAAAACAAAATATGCGGCACGCCATACTTAAAATAATAAAAACTACATACGTCAGAATAGTTTACATATATTTTTAATTATATTGCAAATCACTTGATATAAATATTATTATGTGGACATGATAATTCATTCAATAATCAGTCATGGCAATCTTTGGATTGTTTGGTTTTCTGGTTTTGCTCGAATGCAGAGCAGCGTATGGTGAGTGTTGCCACTACGTAAATATGAAAATACGTAATTTTATTGTGTAAAATGTAAATAAATATTCATTTTTTGAAGTGAAACTTCTTTAGGCGTGTTGAGAGTAAAATTCCAAGGTCACGTAAGGTCATGGAATAAGGCGACGGTTTTGGTATCTTTGAATCTTGCCAAAGAAGTTTCACTTCTGACACGTGTGCTCCGCACGCATGATCTTTTTTAACACGATATTATTAGCTTCATTTTAATGTTTGTTTGTGTGTATGTTTTTATGTAACCGACGCTTTTATACTCAATTTGGACCACTCAAAATACACAGATTTAATTCAAACTTCGTAGGTACACATTTCAAGGATCGGTGTAATTACAATAATTTCATAACATTACAATTAAAACGTGCATCTTTAGTTTTATTTATTAAACTACTAATATTACTATTATTCTAATTTTACTGCTTTTTCAGAAGGAGGGTAATGTTTGTTTTCTGTCTTGATTTTTAATATTTTTGTGCAGGATCATTTGAAATAGTAGGCGGTGATCCAATAAGTATAGAGAATGTCCCGTACTTCGCGATATATAAGGTGAAGCACGTGGACCACGGATGTGGAGCTTCCATCGTCACAAACCAATTCGTTATATCAGCAGCACATTGTTACTTGATTTTTGATGGGTATGGTTTATTTTGTAATTAAAAATTTCAAATGTTGTTCAAGCTATATTGAGGGAAGCTCATTATATGATAGTGTAAACACAAATATGCGCGGAAACACAAGTACCTACACTGCTATATGCAATAGGAAGATATGTTATAGACAACTTATAGGTAAAAGGGAACTGCCAGTTGTGCATGAAAAAGTGAAAAACTACTTCAATTATAAAAAGGCATCGATAAGTTCGTATCAGAAAACAACGAAGTTATTTATTTACGTATTTAATATAATTGTTATCTTATCTCCGTAACATACTAAAATACATATAAAACTACGTTCCCTCTGATATATTTTAGTATTCCCTCCACATATCTCATCAAAACTAATATTATCGAAAAATAAACCAATTTGTTGATTATTATATTTCATCACGACAGGTATCTAGATATAGAAAGCAGGTGACAGTCGTTAGAGTCGGAAATAATTTAGACCATAGCAAAGTGAAAGAATAACGCATAAAAAGGGTACATGATAATTAGAATTTTACATTACTCTTTCAATCAGTACAGACTACAGTCCCCCACAACAATTATTATTAGAGGCCATAGGTAGTTGGTAGGTATGGCACACAGTTGGTAACAAGGATTATTATGTTTGCTGTAGGTTCGAGTATATCTACTCCCTAGACCCTACATAGTGTAAAACAAATACACTGCCTATATATGTTTTTTTAAGCTATAATTGCATAGCTTCTATCGCGGGCCTTGAGCGCGGGGACCGAATCCAGAAATTCCGTAACGAAAAAACCTCACGCTCTCCACTCCGACGTGGTGTGGCTTGAAGGCATAGCATGCAATAGCTTTACCGCGGCAGTCCCCGAGTGCCACACGTCTTTTTTTTAATAGATAGGGTGGTTCTTGAAGAAGGTTTTAACATATAATTTGTATGTGTAGAAAAATAATTTTCTACAAAATGAGCAACAAGCTGCGCATGAATAGCTAGTTCATAATAAAATTAGAAAGAATTTTAAAATCACGTGCGACGGTGTTGCCAGTGTCGTCTAAGCCGATCAGCATCGGATTCATCTACTTTTTTACACTGGCAATACTTTCAAAATAATACTATATTTTTTTATTGTTTCTAGGAATCCAACAGAAGTAGTTGTTGGCACAGATAAAATAAACGAAGGTGAACACCACGAAATCATGGCATCTTATCCGCATCCAAGTTTTACTATGAATTATTTATTGTTTCATCATAATGATTGTGATGTTGTATTGCTCAAATTGAGTAAGAAGTTGATATTCAATGATAGAGTGCAGCCAATCGCATTAGCTGAACCCAACATGGTTATAGAAGATAACGCGGTATTTGAAACCATGGGTTTTGGAAGGACCAATCCGTATGTAAGTATTTTTTTTTATGTTGGTACCTATATTTAATATTTAGATGAATCAAAACTGACATTTTTATGTGATTAAGAAGAAAAATCTTAAATATCTCTGCCCTCTTTTTCTTATTTACATTGAACTACTGATTGATTGAATTGAAACAAAACATGAACTGAACTTATAGATTATATATTTGTATATTTCTTATATGTGTATATTATTCTAAGTACAAAAAAATGTCAAAATCAATATAACTATCGTATTCTTCATTGAAATTACAACCAATATTTCTCTTACAGGATCCAAACTCCCTTTCTGATATTCTCCTCGCAGTCGATGTACCCCACGTCACAGATAAAATATGCGCTAAAACTTACGGAAAGGATTTGACGAAACACATGATTTGCGCTGGTGAAGAAGGAAAAGATAGCTGCCAGGTAAATATCGTCTGTGTTTTTTTGTTATAGAAAAAAATTTGACCATGAGGCGAAATTTAAAGATATCAACCTATTCGAAATACGGAGTCAGAAAATGTTCGTATTTACGTAAGAGCAAAAAGAAATCAATAAGTCACCAAAAAGTTTTTTTTTTAATTAAAAACACAAACAGGTCACACTGTTTTGAACTGCGCCCTGGCCATTAATAAAAAAATATATATAAAAAAAATGTACCTATGTTAGGCAAAACTTGTAATATAGGTATAGAGCATGCAATTTTTAAACGTACTTAGAAAAACTAAAACCGCTTGTAAAGTATATGTGGATCGAATTTAAACCTTCACCTTAGACATTAATAAGATTTGTGACGTCGTGAGGCGTCATAAGTACACATTTGCGCTTAGCATTTTGTACGAGTATTGTGGCTAAGCAATGGCAAGGTTTAAATCCTTTGTAGAATTTTAAAATCGACATCGAATAGACATTCTTGATGTGTTTGCCGGTTTCTATTCTACATGGAGCAGGTAAGGCGACGATTTTGGTATCTTTAAACCTTGTCAAAGAAATTTCACTTCTGTCTTGTGCTCGGCACACGCTCTTTTTTCGATAGACTGTTCTTGAAATATAGTTTTTTTTTTCAGAACGACAGCGGTGGTCCTTTAGTATACAAAGACAAGCTAATTGGCATAGTTTCCTTCGGCCGCAGCTGCGCTGAGAAAGACACGCCCGGTATCTATGCTAAAGTGTCAAGTCTACGTGATTTCATTGACAAAATTATTAAAGAAAATCAGTAGGGTTATTTCAGCGCCACTGCAGCATTAGTAGTGATAGATTCATTTTTAATGAGTATAATGCTCTGTGAAGTATATTTTATAAAGAGTTTTTTGTCAAATTAAATAAATAATTTAATAAATCAAATGAAATGTCTTTTTATTTTGTGGTTTTTGAATATCACGTAGTAGCACGTTTCTTTCTTGTTATTATGATACAACATTCAGGACATTAAATATTAGCTTTTACTTTTCTACTAAAAAAAATCTTTTTGCATTGGAGACACCAGACTTTTACTTTAACCAAGGCATTTAATAAAGGCAGGCATAATAAGTTCATCATTTTATCAATTTGACCGACGCGACGCTCTTGTACATCATTAAAAATGATCGATACCATTAATACTGCCCAGATAATCAAACTAGACAATATATCTATATCATATCTACTAATATATTCTATAAAATTCCGAAAAATGGGGGCTATTTTTTGGGTGGGTACTTATATTTTTTGCCCAGACAAGTTTGTAAAAAGTTTTTTTAAGCTAACAAAAAAAGTGAAATGAGCGGCGCGTCGTCGTGGTGTGCGGCTAGTTTTATATACATATATGTATGCGTGTAACAAAGCTAAAAATATGTATACCATAGATACCAATGGAATGAAAGTTATTCACGGTCATTCTATAAATATTTTTATTACATTTTTGTGAAATAGTTTTTTGTGTACGAAATAATAAAAGGGGCAATATAAATATTTTACTTAATTGTCTATGATGGCTGTGATAGGATTGTTCTGCCTTTTGTTGCTTTTAATTCAATGTAAATCGGAATATGGTTTGTAACATAAAATAGTTTTTTAAATATAAATTATATTTTTTTGATTTGTTAATAAGTAGGAATTGGTTTTGTTTATGTTAGCTTTAAATAATAATTATTTAATGGAGAATTGAATAAACAAGTTTTGAATTATGGTTTTTAAAATAAAATACTTATATTTATATTTTTACATATTTTAAATGTATGTATATGGATTTGGGTTGTTGGTCACTGTCTGCGATAAAGATGCTTTCGTTTCATTGATTGCATGTACATATTATATAGCAAGTTTTTTTAATTGTGTTCAATATAGCGTAGGTACAATAAGGAAATTTTCACTTATAATACCACAAGAGCTTCAAAATTATCGGGTATTTTCCGATAGGTTCGTTGCAAACAAATGAAGGAGTCAAGTTTTTAGTCAGGGTTAAAAAATCACGAGCGCGAAGCGCGAGTGATTTTTCCTGAAAAACTTGACGACTTTATTTGTTTGCAGGGAACCTTAAGGGAAATGCCAGATAATTTTGAAGCTCGTGTGGTATTCGGGAGATTATTTTTCCGTCCCAAATGTCGGCCAATAATTTCACAATTGAATTGAACCTGTCAGTTTGACGTCAACGACCAGAGAAAATTTTCAAAAAATTATCAGTATAATACCATGTAGGTTGTACCACGTGACGTCGAATGGTGCAATTCTATTGGTCTATATTTGGGTCGGAAAAATAATCATTCATATTTGGATAAAAAAATGCCTTTGATTTATAAACTATTTCTCTATTAGCTTTCAATTTTTTTCATCTATTTATTGCAGGAAATTACGAAATAGTGGGTGGAGACACGATTAAAATTGAAAAAGTTCCCTTTTTTGCTATCTACAAACCAAAGAAAAATAGACATGGCTGTGGGGCTTTTATCGTCTCTGATCAATTCGTTGTTTCAGCAGCGCACTGTCAAATTAGTTTTGAAGAGTACGCATGTTTTCTTTTCCTTTTTTTTATATATTTTGCTGTCTCTGTATATTTTATATTAGCTGCGCAATTTGAATTTGAATTCCTTTATTTGTAAAAAGAAATAGAACTACATTAAAGGATTTTCGAAAATTCACTTGCTTCGACCGGGAATCAGCAAAATTTGCTATCTCAAATATTTCAAGTACTTTCCCTCCAGGGCCAATCGAAAATTTCCACACTGTACCTATATATTAACTATATTGTACAGTACAGAAAACTATAGTTAAGGGTCGGAAGCCATACATACTTGGGTACGGTTTTTTGTTAATTGATTCGGAAGAGATTAAGGAATTACAATATTTTCACACATGGAACTGTCTTTGAAGCTATAACGTGAAGGCATCATTATTATAATAATTAATAAGTTAAGTGAATTCATTTTAGAGTTCACTATTAGTCAAACATTTCCATATAGGTATAGGTAATTCTATAAAAAGTAGGTACCTACTTACTATCTACATGTAGATATTTTTTTTTAATTATAAATATATTCTACCATATACCTATTTGTAGTGCAGACCCAGAAGTCATCGTTGGAACAGATAAAATAGACAATGGAGAGCATTTAGACATCAAAACAGTTTACGTACATCCATATTTTGATGTAGCAACACTTGACAATGACGTCATCGTGCTTCAATTGGTCAAGAAGTTAGTATTCAGTGAAAAAGTACAACCAATAAAATTAGCTGAACCGAATATGGTGATAGAAAATGGTGCGGAATTCATGGCCATGGGATTTGGATTGACGGACCCGAGAAACGTAAATATGATTAACTATAAAAAAAATGTATGCGTACACACGTAAGAAGTGAAACTTCTTTATGACCTTAAAAATGTCACAAGTATGGCGTAACGCAAAAATGTCACGCGTACGGCGTAACGTAAAAATGTCACGCGTACGGCGTAACGCAAAAATGTTACACTAAATTTTTGTCCAACCCCGATAAAGACGTTTCACTTCAAAAATATTTTTTTAATTATTTAACACCAATTCGATTGTCGATTTCTTAGTGTGCTTATTTGTACTAGTGGGAATCGAAACTATGTAATTACATCACATTTTCTAAGACATAATACCAATAAATATTTTTAGGGAAAATCGCAATCAAAGCAGCTTCTTTCTGTGAAAGTACCTTACTTAAATACTTCAAAATGCAGTAAATATTATCCGAAAAAATTAACGAAGCAAATGATATGTGCTGGTAGAAAGGGAAAAAGCGTTTGCGTGGTAAATATAATATTTTAACATTTTCAGCTTAAGTAGATTGTTTTTATTTGCGAATAAAATGTTATCAAATTTGATTCAGGAAAATTCTATCGACAGAATTCATTTATTTTGGTTTCAATTATTGAGTTTTCTTGTCTATTTTTCGAATGTGTAAAGTTTTTAAAAGCTACTTTATGTATACCTAAGGAAGCCATACCGTCCCCTTAACAGGTGAATGTACTAACGAATTTCGGGGTCACAACAATGACCCGATTTCAGGAAATTGATGTTTACGAGTCATAGGGGACTTCAAGCTAATTAATTTAATAAAAAAAATTTACTGGACATCATTACGTTGGATATTTCTGATGTAAATTTTTTGGAAACATCATATTTTAATTACGATATTAAATATTAATTAATAATATATAATTTCAAATTAACATAGAAATATTATAAATTACTAACCGCCTTCTTAGTATAGGCAGTGGTTAACTCTGAGCATAGAAAGTTTTTTTGTCCTCACCGAGAATCGAATCCAGCACCCCTCGTATCTACGCCCACAAGTAAACCACTATGCCAAAGATTAATTAGGCGTTGATTGTCTATTAGTGGCATAGATAATTTCAATTGTTATATTTCAGGGTGATAGCGGCGGTCCCTTAGTATACAAGGGAGTTGTAATTGGCATAGCGTCGTTCGGAAACTATGATTGTTCGACCAAAGGTTCGCCTGCTGTGTTCGCCAGAGTATCGGCTCTACGTGATTTTATCGATAAAGTTATTAAAGAAAATGCCTGAGTATATTTCCTAGGTGTTTGTTCTATCGCTCGATGTTGGTATTTAATCTAAAGATTATAAAAAATATGTATATTGTATCTGTAAGTAATATTTTTAGCACCTTTTACTCTTTAAGGTAATTTAGTACCTATTTGTTACGAATAAACTTCAGTATAAATTTCAAAATCATTACAGCCTACAGTTATCTTGTAATTTAAGGAAAACTATTTTTTATATAGTAGAAACTTACCTCCTCCATTTTGCTGGCACAAATACGGAAAGCGCCAAATGTTGCCCAGCCCCACAGAGTATCCAATGATTGAAAGGAAGAACTGCAGTTTTCCCGACCACGCAGCCCTGTCCTCATCCGGGGCATCGCGTTGCAAAGAGTTCCTAGACCCTTGAAGCACTATAGTAACTCCATGTGGTCTCTCACTACCATCAGCTCTTGTATTCAAAGGCGCCAATTCATGCCCATTGCGAGGACCGATCGGTTCAGCTTTTGCCGCCATCTTGCGTTCTTTTTTTTAACTTTTTTATCTATCAATTATAAACGGCCTACTATTTACGTCTACAGAACAAAATGAACCCTTTATTATTGTCGGTTAGCTATTGCAATCGATTCAAATCAAATAGATTTCAATTTGACCAGATTCTTCGAGTGGTAGTCGTTACCTATGAATATGTTCATAATATTTTATATCTTGTGTTATGTATTTCGACAAATACCGTATAGCGTCTTTCTTTATGAATTCTATAACTTTAACGTAGGTTCTCGTCCGTTGTAGCAACTTAAGCCGTAGTTTCAAGGAATCTAAGACGTTTGATGCCTCTCTGTGCATATGACTAAGTGTCTATTACTCAGATCGCTAATTAAACATATTTCTGCTCTATGTCTAAAAATTGATGATAATTGATCATGTGTTATGTTTGGGCGCCATGGTCGATGTATCAGAACTCCCCGTTAACTGTAACAAAGAAAACCACTTATTATTATACACTTATTAACACTTGCCATGAATATAATAAATATAGCAATAGTTGAATGAATATGTGACTTATGGGTGCAGTTATTTTGTAATACTACGTAATAGTACCTATGTATCAATAATGCACAAAAAAGGCGAAGAGGCATTGCCCCTTAATAATTACAGAAGCAATTACACAACTAATGATATGATGTTCTATAAAATTATATCCTCTTAGTAAAAAACGTATCTATATTCATTAGATACAACGTTTTTATAGAGCCCTTTTCGATCAGAAAATTAAAGCAAACTGTGATCGTCATGAGTTTAAAAAAATACTTGAATAAAATAATAGTTTTAATGCGGAATATTACGGAAAATTCACTCATAATATAGGTCAAATCTCTCATCACTAATATCGGCTTACTCCGTAAACTGAAACATTTTGGCTTCGAGCCATAATGCTTTGCAAATCGCACTTTAACCTTTTCAGATACTGCAACTACGATAACTGCTAGATTTGATTAAAAAAAATAATTTTAATAGCATTTCCTTGGAACTTAAACATCCCTCCAAAAGTAAAGAAAATATTAAAGGTGAGGTGCGATCGAACCGATGCCGATGCATGTCGTAATTTAGATACATTTATTTTTAAATAATGCCAAGTTTGTAAATAAGCTTAATCACTCTTTTATCTTTATTTTTTTTAAAAAGCGTATAAACAAAAAATAAATTGGGTTTTAAAATAATTGGATTTTAGTACTTACTACAAAATATATAAATTATACAATTAATCTGCCCTATATTTTAAATAATAAGTAAGTCAAAATTAAATATAAAGTTAAAGAAGAAGATTCAAGATTAATAAACATAAAAAAGGTTTGGAATCAAAGTAAGAAATTCAAATCGTATTATAGGAATCAATACAGACTGCAACACATACGTAACCGGTAACCTACCGAGGTGTTACCTTTGCTCTACTTAACAACACACGAGTTTTAAAACATACAGTGCCTATATTTTAACCTTAACCTGATATTCCAAAACCATCCAAATACCTTATCAGTTCATGCTATTTAAACCTATTGGATGTCATCACTTAGTGACGCTCTCACATTTGTGTGGCTTCATATAAAAATAACAGTAAACAAAATGACGCTTGTGACTGTGACTTGGGTCTTTTAAGATAATACATTTTCATCACTTTTCGTGTCGTTCTTCAAGTTAATTGTAATCCATACTAATATTATAATTGCGAAAGTAACTCTGTCTGTCTGTCTGTTACTCAATCACGCCTAAACTACTGAACCAATTTTCATAAAATTTGCTATGGAGATATTTTGATACCCGAGAAAGGACATAGGCTACTTTTTATCCCGGGAAAATTACGCAATCCCGGAAATCCCACGGGAACTATGCGGGTTTTGCACGCCTCATAAGCGAAGCGTTGAGGTGGGTACTACTGTCACTTCGCGCAAAACATCTGATTTTTCAAACTTAAAATGTCTTTATGTATCATACATTGCACTTGTAAGATAATACATACACACACATATTAAGAAAAAACACTATTTTTAACATTCATGATATTTTTGATGTCATTTTTGTTATTTAAACTAGTTAAAAAACAGTTTAAAAAAGTTCTGTCTTGGACGTCCGTGTGTCTGTATGTGCGGAGGATTTTCTTGTTAACACGATAGCGACCGAAATACTTTACTAATCGAGACTTTTTTTTTCTCTTACGCTTGAGTATGCTCAGGAATAGAACCCTTTCATTTTTCAGGGTCTGATTCGATGTGGTTTAATTGTTATTAAATAAACAAAAATAATAATTAATAAATAATTATTAAAAAAAATTATGAGGCGTGCACTTTTGGATTTTCCAAATTATTTCTTACTCTGCGCGGGCGAAGCCGCGGGCGGAAACCTAGTCTTCAATAAGTCTTCAATCTTCCACACAAACTTCTTTTTACGGTGCATTTACATCAAACGAATATAGAGCTAGAGCAAGAGCATGCTTACGTGATCATTAAGATTTTAGTGTAAACGAAAACTCGAATTCAGTGTTTGCATAGAATCTTTTCGAACGTATTAAGAACAACTTAAGAATGCCTGTTTACACTAATATACATAGCGGGGTTAGAATGAGCATTCGCTCGTTAGATGTAAATGCACCATGAATCGTCTAATTTTATGTGGAATATAAAACTACGTTTATAGAAAGGTTTCACGCAATGCCCGATATTTGATTTCTAGAATGCTATGCCAAATATAACAACGGCACGTATACCTATTTACTTCAAAATTCTAGTCATTAACCTTTTAAACCCAAAATATACCCAGAATTGTATAGAAATGGATTAAATCTCTTCCCTTCCATTCAAGTTCCAAGTGAAAGGTCCAAATGGAACCAATCCAAAGATTGTATCCTGCAGCGTTCCCTTAATCGAGGCATTATAATAATCGTCCATAAGCGAAACCAAGGGGTGTGTGGAATTATGTCAAGGACACGGAAGTCTTTGTGTATCCCCTCTCTAAATAACGGGTTTCAGAGGACTTCTCTTCATATGAAAACAAATAGGGAGTATTTTTTGAAACTACACGTGATACGTCTGGTTTTTTTGTGTCACTTTAAAATTATGTTAATCGTTCGAGAGATATCTTGGAATGAATACGTAAATTGTAAATTGTTTTACTCTCCCAAAACAATTTTTAATACGTAAATTGTTTTGGGAGAGTAAAGGTAATTTAATATTTATATATATCTCGATTTCCGTAGCGATGTAGTGTGTACTGTTTATGATAGAGTGAGTGTAGTTAACTATTTAATATGAGTTTGTTTTGAGTATGGTTACATAGAAGTTACTCTAGAATAGTCTAGAAGTATGAAATATTACACACTGGTTGGAAAAACGATAGAACGACCGCTCTATGAATTTTACGCGTAAGAAGTTCCCTGTTATATCTTTTTTATTAGCTGTAATTCACATTTCGTAACGTAGTAACATAGATCGTAAACTTAAAAGTAACAAATTTAATTTCTCAAAAATTCCTACCATACTTAATTATTAAAATGTTAGTTTTATATATTATAATAAATAAGGAATATATTAAATAGGTATATTTTATGATTGAAAATATGCTACAAATCAATAGACCGATAATAAAACGAGTTGTAGAGTTTCTTTAAATGTAACTTACTCATTTTATAGATAGTTACGAAAAATATTTCAATCAATCAATCAAAAATTCTACATACTAATATGAATACCTATATACATTTGTTTTGTCATATAAATATATGAATACCTATATACATTTGTTTTGTCATATAAATAAAACCAAATTATGTGAGAAATTGTAGCAAACCACATAGTATCAAATTTTAATTAAAATATATTTGTTGCATAATGTTTATCACTACAAAAAAATCACTTATCACATGTACATTCTACATAGTTATACATATACGTTGCTTGCTTAAAACAATTATATAACATTTGTTTAATACGTTTAAAGTACGTTTATTATACATTTATTTGCATTTAAAGTACAATCAAGCAATTTAAAATGAATATATGTTACGGTAGTGTAATTAATAATTATCTTGACAAATTAAAATAATTTATTTATTCGTTTCTGAAATTAGGTAAACTATAAATAACGAAATGATATCGATCTTTTGACCCAATAAAATGACCCAGATTTTGTTCAATTCCCATTTACCAGTGATATCCAATATCTATCAATTCTCTATGATACAATAAATCAATGGATTTCGAGTTATTGGCATTCGATCAAATCGATCGTCGTTTAAGAAAATATTCATAAAAATTAATTGATAAAAAGTTCCAGGAAATTAAGATCATTTTATTAAAGAGCATAGTCTGAACTGCATTTAAAAGTTATTTCAGAGAGCCTAGTAATGTTTTAATGAATATATGGAAGATGCATGAAAGCATAGCTAAAGAACCACAGGAAAAATGTGATTCCGTAAGTTAGTAGGTAAATTTAAATACGATTTATAATGAGCGGCTACAGAGTTTTCAGTACTTTCCGAGTCAGATTGAAATATTAATAAAGTAAAAAATTGTGCACTTTGACTATTCGCGAAAAGCGCTTCTGAAAGATATTTAGTCGAATAAATAAAAGTTTGAATTTTACTTTATGGCAATACTTCTCGCAAAAGAATGATGAATCTAAAGATCGCAATGAAATTTTGTATGCTTGTTAATTACGATCTGGAATAATTTATAGTCATCGATTGCTATTTGAGAAGAGCCGTGCGATGAAAATATGAGTTATGTGTTTCATTAAGTGAAAATATTTTCAGTATGCGCGAAAATATTTTAAGTTCACTGAAGTGAAAATACTTCGTGATAGAGCCAATGTGTATAATAAATGTACAGTTAAATATTTTTTTTTGTTTCTTTTTTTATTTAAATCTGATACACTATTATGAACGCGTGGGCTGAGTTATAATAATATAAAAGTTGCAGATATTTCTCTACGTAAATATTTAATCCATACTAATATTATAAATGCGAAAGTAACTCTGTCTGTCTGTTACTCAATCACGACTAAACTACTGAACCAATTTGCATGAAATTTGGTGTGGAGATATTTTGATACCTGAGAAAGGACATAGGCTACTTTTTATTGCGAAATATGTACCACGGGCGAAGCCGGGGCGGACCGCTAGTTTAATATAAATTAAATGAAATGTAGAGCCAAGAATTTTTTGTTCGGTAATTGGGTATCGTATAATATTCGGTATTCATATAATAGCAATATTGAACTAGTAAAATAAACGAAGTGATACTCTGAAATATAGTGAAGTGATTATAGTGTACTAAGAAACACATATCAGCATTTATAGTGATGTGTTTCATAGTTATAACTTATAACTCAGGTGACGTAGAGTGCATTATACATTATTTACTTTACTTATAAATATCTCCATTTATAATGAGTTTTTTACAAATATTACCTTATATTTAGTGTCTAATAGGATCTAACTAGACAATGAAACATAATAATTAATTTCTCTAGTTAAAGCATAAACCATAGACCATAGAGTAACTACGTAGTTATAAACATGATTTATGCCCTAACAAGGGACAGAAGTGGTACTAACTGGCATGATGAGATATCGATCGATGACCTACTAAGCGGAGATATTACAGACGTTATTCTACGGTGACTTTTACGTAACCTTTCAGGTTCACGACATTACCAAATACACAATACAACAATAAGAAAAAAAACATATTTCCTCCGATATTCATAGACAATATTATAGGTTCATCTGTTATCTATGCCAAGGACATTTTGAAAAAGCTCGCGTCACGTGTTATTTTGCACGTGGTGAGGAAGCGTCCTGGCCAGTCCTGACCTTCCCTACCCCCTGCACCCCGCACGCTGAGCATAGAATCGATAAAACCTCCGGGATGTCTAGAGCTAACGGGTCTGAACATAATATATGGATTTTTTTTTAATGACTGCAGATTTTTTAGTAAGCTAATGACAGGAAAATATTTATCGTTGTGTTAAAATTAACGATATTTTTTTTATTTTCGCAATACCATTACATAATTAAAATGAATGCAAATTAATAAACAATTCGAAGAATATTGGTTCTACCGAAGTGCTTTAATCATTAAGACTTACAAATCTTTTTTATTGATTTCATGTAAATAATAATTATAAACCAGCAATACAAACTATTAACTACATGATACTGAAATGATATTAAAGGCAAAAAAGAAAGCTCTACCATAAAATATAACATCTCTATATCTCTATATTTATTCATGAGAGAAAGAT
>CAJQZN010017359.1:0-14841 GCA_907164685.1 Colias eurytheme | reverse complement strand
GAACCTAAGGGCGATGAAACACTAGTTGAATACCTATCAGGATCAGTAGTTAGCAAGAGATCCAAACAATTAGCCGTATGACCCTCAACGTCAGGAATACGAGTTGCCTCTTTGACGAGTTGTGTGAGATTAAGAGATAAAGCCAGATTGTAGGCGTCTCTGCCAGCATGGTCGGTTTTCTTATAGGGAAACAGCCAGTCCTGATGACAAGCATTAAAGTCCCCTAAAAGAACTAGTTTAGCAGATGGAAACTTCTTTTGGACGGAGTCAGCGGCCACGCTGAGATATTGAAAGAATTTAGTTGTGCCCTGGTCTGAAGTATGGGAGCGATAAACAACAGCATATATTATTTTGTCGACACCGATGTCAGTAAGAAGCCAAAGAACGGAGAAATCAGGATTGTCGAGGTGGCGGAGACGCTTATAGCAGATCTTGTCAGATACATATGCACAGACACCGGCTTTAGGATGAAAATTATGTTCTAAGACATACCCTGGATAATCAAGGTATGCCGTGTCAGAAGGTGTTTTAATCTGGGTTTCGGTAAGAAAAAGTAAATGCGGTCTTTCGGTCTCAAGGTGGTGGTGGACAGGGTCGAGATTTGAGTGCAGACCACGAATGTTAGTGTGGTGCACTTTAAATGGGAGGAAGTGCAGCCGCTGTAGAAACTTTCTTTTTCTTTTTGAACTTTTCATTTGTTTTTTTAATATGTGGAGTGAATAGGCAGGGAAATTGGAAGTTGATCGAGGTTTAGTGAGTAGGTTAGTCGAAGCAAACATAAGAGGTGTGCTGATGGGGGACTAGCTTGGAGACTGCGGGGACGCCCGTACCCTCCCAGTTATCGCCATCGGGTCCTCCCGTCCGGTCGCCAACCGGCACGATGGAGCAAAACTGGGATTTTTCGAAAGCGGCGGGGCAGCCTTTCGCAGGTGGCTCTCCTACTACTTGGGCCCCCTACAACTAACGGTCGGCCAGCGGTCAACCGTGCTACGGATCCCGCTACCCTCCAAAGCTAGGCACCCGGCACACTAATAATGCCACTTCATAAAACCGTAACTCACTAAACAACTAACCAGACCCAACCCCCGAATGGCTACACCGGAACTCATGCCGGAACACGAAACCGCTTGGCGGCATGTCTCTATCCAGTTTTCTCGCTCTGTCTCTGGGTCTTACTCAACTTGTCAAAGAGGCAACTCGGATACCTGACGTTGACGGTCATACGGCTAATTGTCTGGATCTCTTGCTAACCACAGACCCAGAAAGATATTCGACCTGTGTTTCATCACCTTTAGGCTCTTCAGACCACTGCCTTGTAAAAGATATAACTACCTATTCCCCACCGGAACCCAGTACTGTGAAAGCTAGGCGTATTTGGCGTTATTCCTTAGCAGATTGGGACGAAATGCGTCATTTTTTCGCTTCTTACCCTTGGCGGCGAATATGTTTCTCATCTAATGATCCGACTAACTGTGCTAGTGCTATTGAAGACGTTATACGGCAGGCTATGGAATATTTTATTCCATTCTCAGACGTATCTTCCGGTGGCAAAGAACAGCCTTGGTATAATGCCGATTGTAGACGAGCTGAATATCTTAAACACCAAGCATATCGAGCCTGGGCCGATGCTAGAGCACGCAAAGATCCTGATATATCAACAAAAAAGAGAAACTTCAACAAAGCCGCTAAGTCCTTCAAACTAACGCTCAAAAGGACTCGCCTTAATAGAATCAGTCAAATTGGGGACAAGCTTATTTCCTACCCCTCTGGGTCTAAAGCCTTTTGGTCCCTAGCAAAAGCGGTAGAAGCCAATTTCTGCAAAACATCTCTACCACCACTTTTAAAACCTGACGGTGCACTTGCCCATAGTGCGAGAGAAAAAGCTGATCTCTTCGCAAATCTCTTTGCAAACAATTCGCGTCTGGACGATGGCAATAAGGTACCTCCTTCTCTACCTCACTGTGGTTTAAGCATGCCTGAATTCCGTATCACTCAAAAAGAGGTCATTAAATGTCTCCGGAGTCTAGATGTGAATAAGGCAAGTGGACCAGACGGTATTCCTGCTCTGGTGCTTAAGAATTGTGCTCCTGAATTATCACCGATCTTAACACGACTGTACCGCCTATCGTACGAAACTGGTAAAGTTCCTATGTCTTGGAAAATAGCCAATGTCCAACCAATCCCGAAAAAAGGAAGTCGCAGTGACCCGGGAAACTACCGGCCGATCTCTGTCACCTCCATAATGTGTAAGGTAATGGAGCGTATTCTAAATAACAGGCTTCTGAGGTACCTGGAAGGTAACGATCTCCTCAGCGATCATCAATACGGATTTCGTCGTCATAGGTCTACTGGGGACCTTCTTGTTCACCTTACCCACATGTTTGGATCTGCCATTGAGAAGCTTGGGGAGGCGGTTGCGGTTTCTCTCGACATCTCCAAAGCATTTGACAGGGTCTGGCACAGCGGTCTTATAAACAAGCTTCCTGCATTTGGGATTTGTCCAGGTCTGTGCAAATGGATATCTGACTTTTTGGATGAGCGTTCTATTCGAGTGGTGATCGATGGTTGTTCGTCGGATCAATTACCACTAAACGCCGGTGTTCCACAAGGGTCGGTTCTGTCTGCAACTTTGTTTTTGCTTCACATAAACGACTTGTTAGGTCCTAATATATACGCGTATGCGGATGACAGCACAGTTGTAGACAGTTATACGTCCGAAGCGCAGACAGGCAATAAAGTGTTGGTGGAACAAAGAGTGGCTATGGTTGAGCGGTTGAATCTTACTTTAAAAGCGGTCTCTAAATGGGGTGAAGCTAATTTAGTCGGGTTCAACTCTTCAAAAACACAGGCTTGTCTGTTTACAGCTAAGCGCACTGGTTTCAGTCTAACACCCAGTTTTCAGGATGTGTCCTTAAATTTATCCAATGAGCTGGAGCTTCTAGGTCTAACACTCTCTTCTAGCCTGAATTTCAAGAGCTTCATTGAGTCCAAAGTACAAGTTGCAGCTAAGAAGCTCGGAATACTTTCTAAGGTGAGGGAGTTCTTCACACCGGAACAGCTCTTAAACCTTTACAAAGCCCAGGTTCGCTCCGGTGTGGAGTACTGCTCTCATCTTTGGGCAGGTGCAGCTAAATATCAACTCAACGCTTTGGACTCCATCGAAAAACGAGCGATTAGACTCATTGCAAATGAATCCTTAACCGCATGCAAACTGCATAGTCTGGAACATCGTCGGAACGTAGCCAGTTTGGCGGTTTTCTACAGAATCTTTCACGGCGAATGTGCTGAGGAACTGCATAACCTGTTACCAGCTTCTCCTTTTTATCATCGAGGGACTCGACGTCGGGCCGGTCTCCACCCTTATGTCATCGACATCCCACCCATACGCACTAAGCGATTCGCTTCTTCTTTTCTTATGCGTACTAGTAAGGAGTGGAACAATCTTCCGGCTTCCGTTTTTCCCAGAAACTACAATCTGGATTTATTCAAGAGAAATGTGAATAGACACTTATTAGGCAAACATGCTCCATCCTAGACCACGCTTGTCGCTTTCCATCAGGCGAAGCGATGGTCAAATGCTTGCCTAATCCTAGCATAAAAAAAAAAAAAAAAAAAAAAATTGTTTAAAATAAGTTAGTCATTATGGAGATATAGAGACATTATAACACCTTGTCGTCGATATTTTATTGCCACACACAAACCCTGGCAAAAACGACATAACTACTACTACGCATTATATAGGTAACAGAAATAGAAGCTTTTACACACACATAAAAGAACAGTGACACACATTACCTTTACCCAAGACAATCGAACGTCAATACAGACCCGTTTGAAGCCATATTATAGAAGATAAAGTTCCTCCCATAAATCTGTCAAAGTCACTACAGAGGGTAAGTTTTAACAAGATGGAAGGATTGTAACTTAGATAAACTTGCTGCGGAAATCATTAGAATATTTGCCGTGGATTCGATCTATTTGGCTCAGTGAAATCCGCTGACTCACTCCAAGTGTATAATGGAATATCGCTCAGCAATAGCTATTCAATTAACGTTGGATTATAAATATAAGATAAACAATTTTCGTGAGCATACTGATCTCTTTGTTTCAATAAAATAACATTTAAAAGCAAATAAGAAACAACTTACAGAGTTACAATAAGAGATGTCAAAACAAACAGACAGACAAATAGATAGAAATATATTCAATCGTCACGTATTTACATAGGTACTTACAATGTGCAAGTATTTAGATTTAAAAAGAATAGTCGACCAAAAACCATATGTCTTGTCTTATATGTACATCGTCAGTACTGAGTTGCAGACTTTTAAGACAATTTATTAATTAAAGGTGATAAATTAAGTGGGCCTGGTTTATACAAAAGAAACCCCAATACAATGGACCTCTCTCGTTTAATTGTATGAAAGTCGAGAAGTTAGGAATGCTTTGACAACGATCTAACATCAGTTTTTTGGCTGTGAAAAATCATTATGAAGGTGTATGAGTGCGTATTTAAACGAAAATATCAATGCTTATAATATAAAAGCTATGATGAAAACGGGTGCATAATTTATGATGACATTCACAGGTTTGTTCATTTTATTAATAAAATATTATTAATAAACGATTTTTTTTTCTTATAACAGCAAATTAATACTTCGATCTTCCTACGTAAGAATAGTTAGAATCCCATCCTAAGATTTATAATTTAATAGACAACATATTATTATAAATTTTTATTTCAATATTTTCCATCAAAATAATAAAATAAAAGTACGCTATTTTAATATCGGTTCAATAATAAAATTACACGAATAAATTTACTAAAAAACATTTTCCGTCGAGCACAAAATCAGAGAGAATAAACATTCATGTTTTTGTAATATAATGTTAATCAGAGAGGTCTATAAAAAGAGGTAATGTTAAAATCGCTCGTATAACGTGACAATGATACCTATCTACACAGAGAAGTAGACTTACTAGAAGAGACATATTTTGTTATGATTTTGGGTATAAAACACATCCAATTTGAGCATTTTTGCTGCGTATGAATGAACATTAGATTGGTAGGTTACTTGTTAATTTTTACAAGTATGCAAAATGCAGATGCAATTAGCTCTTGCATAGAGCTAAATAGAAAAAAGTGTCGTTCACACACATAAAATGAAGTGAATGTTCGTAACATAAGAGCACATATTTTATAAGACTAATGAAAAATAATCCACTTACTAGCGTAGAATACACACTTATTCACATTAGAAACATGTTAAGGCTCTTCCAGTTTTATTTGTCTAGGCTCCGAACATTTCATATAGCGCGGAGGACGCGCAGGCATTTCCTGAACGCCGCGGGAGGCGCCGCCCGCTACGTGACGAACTCCTACCCTAAAATATTTGTACTATTCATCGCCTTAAGCAGCGTTAAACGCTGACGTTTCTTTCTTACATTTTCCCTTCTTATTAGGCGAAAATAATTTGGAGGAAAATGATACGGTTGTTATTTATAAAACCCAACCCTCGGGTTTTGCTCGGCTTTCTGCTTCCTTATTGAATGACCGCTAGCTTTGTACACGTCTTTGTTCGTGGAATTCATGTTATGTTGATTGCGGTTATTTTCTATTTTATGAAAGGTTGACGAGTAACATAAATTTAAATATAATATCAAACATATTTTTATTATGAAAAAAAAATTAAATAAA
Organism: Colias eurytheme; assembly: GCA_907164685.1. Lineage (NCBI taxonomy): Eukaryota > Metazoa > Arthropoda > Insecta > Lepidoptera > Pieridae > Colias > Colias eurytheme. The sequence goes on along the minus strand of CAJQZN010017359.1, from coordinate 9,143 downwards.
TTAATCAGACGAATTATATATTGGCCGGAGTAGTCAATTAATACTGCTCTTATTGCTTTTTGCAAGTTTCTACATTTTTCGTTTGAACTGTTCTTTAATTAACTCGTTTGTTTCCAACCACGAGTAACTAGCGCAATCGTTTGCACCGGAAAACATGGTAGGATCAAAGCGATGGGGAAGATAGTCTAGAAATTCAAATTAAAGTTGAACATTGCTTGCTTCATATATCACATCGATAGAATGAAGTATTTTATTCTTACTTCGGCTTTCCAATTAACTATCTATTGACATATAAATTATATCATAGAATTGCTTTTATAATATGAGAAAGGATTTAAAAATAAGACTTAAAAGGGTCACGTCCACAGTATGTGACACAAAATCTTACATCCGCCGTCAAAACAAGCTAATCATTAGGAGTATATAGATACATCTATCTATATATATAAAACTCAAAGGTGACTGATATAGTGATCTATCAACGCACAGCTCAAACCACTGGACGTATCGGGCTGAAATTTGGCATGCAGGTAGATGTTAGGACGTAGGCATCCGCTAAGAAAGGATTTCCCGAAATTCTTGCGGGAACGGGGAAAAACGGGGATGCACGTACAAAGTCGTGGGCGGAAGCTAGTAGTAATATATTTCTTCGTAGTTTAAAAATACCACTTTTTATTTTATCTACTTATTTGTGCATATGTGACGATCCAAAGTCTACTTTAATATACTTTTTAACATTAAAGTGTGAGAATGGAGTGAGGAAACCGGCATGTCCAAGAATTAAAAGTTCGATATTATATGGCATCTGCCAACTCTACTCTGTACTTAGCCAGCGATGTAGCATGCACTTTCGAAGGAGACATAATATGTGGGAATAAGGTAAGGTAGTGGGATCAAGATATTGATAGATTTGTACCTGTAGTGGGATCAAAATATAGGTAGATTTAGCGTAGAGGCATCTTGAATTCGATTTCAGTTAGAGACTAACAAAAATGTCTCTGCTAGAGATCCTAATCATTTATTCTTATCTATACTAATATTATAAAGCTGAAGAGTTTGTTTGTTTGTTTGTTTGTTTGAACGCGCTAATCTCGGGAACTACTGGTCCGATTTGAAAAATTCTTTCGAAGTTAGATAGCCCATTTATCGAGGAAGGTTATAGGCTATATATCATCACGCTACGACCAACAGGGGTGGAGCTACAGGGGTGAAACCGCGCGGAGCAGCTAGAAAAGAATATCGATCAGTCCAATTGATGTGAAATACATCCGCCCCATACACCCCCTGGTGTATAGGATAGGATACGGGCTTGTAACATCAAAGGCCTTATTTCGTTGGCCTTATTTTTTCACTGATTAAAGCAGCTGTGCATATTTGGAATCATGTTATTTTTGTATTTTTAATAAAGGTCCGTTTTTTCTGAGTTGCTAGATTGAGTTATTTAAAAATAGAAATGAATGTTGTAAACACGCGAATTTTAATTACCCGCGTTTTTCTCCGTTTTTCTTAACGATAGCACATAAAAATAGAATTCGATCAAGCTTTTGGATTTATTTTTAATATGTATAGAATATTTTGTCTATTGAAGTGGAAAAAAGCCATAAAATACAGGCTAATTAGTTTACATTGAAACGGTTAAATGTATGTATACAAGAAATTGATGAATCATTGTCTCAAAAGAAAGTTCATAAAATTTAACTTTTGTTTATCTTTAAAGTTTATCTTCTGTGCCCTATTCCATTTATCTAAATACCTTATATCTCGCTGTGATAATAAAGATATTTTTTAATTAACATAAGCTCATTATCATGTAATATCAGATCTAATAAAACTCAATAGTAACTTTTTCATTCTATTCGGTAATGGCTTGTTCTTTTCAAATCAAAACTTTTTCGCCCATTGTGATTTCGAAATTAGCTTACAATTTTACCGCCTAAGAATTTGTCGACCCATCAAGGGTACCCTTAGTAGAACACTTAAAACAAATTCGCTTTAATTAACGGACGATAATAACCCGCCGCTTGAATGAATAAACTATTAAATTATACAGTAATCCGGGAGAGATTAAATTGTTCTGTAAAAATTCTTTTATGAAAGAAGATAAAGGATGAGCGGCTATTTTTATACTTAAGCAGTGGGTAGAAATGATTTTCATATAACTATCTACGTTATACAATAGATGATGTAGGTATAACCAAGCAGGTATGATAGTAAATACAAAAATATGTCTCATTTATCGACACTTTCTGACTTTCCATTATATTTTAAAAGCACTATTATATGAAGAATAATAAAGAACATAATATTTATAACATTCGTAGTGTATTTTTGGCAATAAACAATACGTAATAAAGTTTCATATCCTACGCCTACGCCTGTCGTTACATTTACTAGAATCTAGGCCTACGTCGTAGGCCTCGTAGCGTGTGGGTACGGTAATACAGATTGAATATATCCGTACGATGTATGACCGATATTTGGCGTTTCTATCAAAAACTAATGCATTAAATGTAAGCATAAAAAAATCTTGAAGTAACATTGTTTATTTATTCTGTTGTTGTTGCAAGGTTTATAAAAAAATACGCTAGAATTAAGAAATTTGCGTCGTTTTTTAAAATGATTGTTAAAACACGTATCAATACAATCAACACTATTGCGTACTGTGATTGCATAGCATATAATATAAAACCAATTTGCTGAATTATTAAAACCTGAGTTACAAAATAAAAAAACACCATCAGCATCATGTTTTTATATGCGTCTTATATTGACAATATGAGGTGTAACACATACTCTTTGGTATTATCTTACATAAAAAGAAAATATCCTTGTTTACAGAAAAGCGAGTGCTTTCTTATTTACGTTATGTAAAACGTAAAAGCTGTGAAAATTTAAAGCTGAAAATATTCCGCATTAACGTTACAGGATGCAAAAGGTGTTACAAAATGCCATATTGTTTATGGGAAATGGGAAACGTTAGGGGAACGTCCTTCGTGTTTTGTCTTAAAAAAAGACATTCAAAACTTACACCTGCCTTTTTAAATATAGCACTTTCAAATTGAATATTTTCACTTTATAATTGAATATTTTATTTAGTTTTCCTTGTTTGTATTGCCTTGTTTTTGCTCACCCACTTTTTGTTTTGTTTATTTCCTATACTCTAAGGGTTGCCTGGTAGATCGCTATCTAGCGATAGGGCCGCCTTTTACTTGTTTTATATGTGTTGTGTGCTTTTGTATTTGTATTTTTTAAGCAATAAAGAATTTTCATTCATTCATTCACTTTCATGTAAATATCACTTGGAATTACACGAGAGAAAAAATCTCGTTACATTCTGTTGTTCCGGTGATTACATTACGTGGAAATCCCAAGTGCTACCTACGGCTGCGGTTTTGTAATTCCGTGAGAAAAATTTGTGGCCGTATTAAAGAATATAGTGCGCATGCGCGGCGCTTAACGGCCAAGCGCGATCGCAAGGAACCGCAGTTGAAAACGTGTGCGTAGAATAACAGCCGCGTATCTTTTCGCTGAGGACGCCGCGAGTCCCGTGCATAACAATTAAATAATTATAAACAAGTTCGTGAACAACTGTTCCAGAGGGCGTATGAACGAACTTTCGTGATGTGGATGTAGGTAGGTGGTTGTTTTAAATTCATAATCTGTCAAAATGTGACATGCGATGAATGATGGTAAACATTAGAAGTCCGATTATAGTCTAGTCAGGATGAGTCGTACCTACTTAATGGATTTTCGCAGTGTATGAGATTTATGAGCGAAATTTTGCATGGATATTATGACACTGAGATAATATTATGAAGATAGTTTGTACTTGCTTTATGTAAATATTTTCTTTGATCAATGTTTTATGGACGAATACATTAGGTATTCGTAGTTTGCATGTATTTGATTTTATGTTCATAATACGAATAACTTAGGTATATATTATAATAATATAATTTAAATAATTATAGTTAGAAGGAGATATTTATTTCCTATTGGTTGATATTTATTTAGCACTTTGTCTTAAGGAAAGGTGAATATTTTGTATTGAACATGAAAAAATATAAAACTTTAAGCTATGTAGATAGTATACAAAAGGCAACTCATATTTATTGTGTTTAGATACCTAAGTAGTTTGTTATGGGTTAATTTTAGCTTAAAGTTTTAGGTAGGTAACTAAAATTATAATTCTAATGTAAACATGTCAGTATATTTTGGAAATGTTAATTATAAAGGGAAATATTTTTTTAAGTCAATCGAGTAAAGTTTTTGAGTTAAAGCGTTTAAAAAAAACAAGCAAGTTAGAGTATCTTTACCTATACCATATAAAAATAAATTATGTAACGATTTATTTTGTATTAAGAAAACTATACTTCTAATTTGAATGAGGCTAAATATTTATGTGCTTCTGCAATTTAGCCGAATTAAATATATTTTTTTAAACAATTAATTAAATTTAAATATCAATATCAATGGAGTATATAATAATTAATATCACACTAATCTTGAGTCGTATCAAACAACTAGTATAAAGGGAATAATCTAAGTAATACATATAATTAACGTTAACATAAACCTATATAATCTATTATCTAAATACAATTGATACAAGATACAATCCCTTTGTTTAACATACTAATTGATATAATCCCGTATACCTCGTGTATTGCTGAATAGAATTAGATTTAGAATCATAGTGGGAAAGGTCACAGAACCTTCATAATTCTTTATATTTATATGAGGCGAAGCGAAAACATTGATGTTTGAGCCCTTGAGTAAACAGAATATAGGAATGTGGAGTGTACGAGATAAGACCTTGCTGGTCGATGGTAATTGGAAAACATATAATATCAATATATCGATGTATTATTTCAATGCCTTGGTATTGGTACCACGTGCAATCGTCTATAAAATATATTTGTTAGTGCTAGACCGGGCTTCATTCGGATTTACAAGGTATAAAACTAAAACATAGTAAAAAATCGCTTCTTTATGACTTTCATACAGATCAGCTGATTTTGCGTGAAAGAGTAATCCATCATCCACACATCTATACTCATAAACTTTCGGGTTTATATCATTATGATATTTGCCCTTACTTATAATAATTTATGCACAACAATAAACCAATAAAATGTTATATTTATGATTAACATTTCCCTATTCATTGGGGCACAACTACATACCAATAAATAGTTATATACACTTACACAGCAGTTCAACAGGAAGACGATATGATAAGCACTCTAGACCACAATAATTCTATCAGATAGCATTGTCGATTCGGCTGCCATATTGAATAATATCGAGGTTATAATATAATCGAGGACCCTGAGTGCCTGTTAAGGAAAACATTATCTACAACTGAAGAGATACGTAGCTTGTTATTATTAGGGACTGTTGACGGAAATAAGTACGTACAATATTAAGTTCTTGAATACTCGAAGAGTTAGTACAAAGGCATTTGTGGCTGTAATATTTTGTTCTATTTTCTAATTTATATAATTAATATAGTGTAGTAAATAATTATAATTAATAATTGAAATTTCGACTTCCTTATCGTATTATAGTGGTTTTTTTAAATATAAACTAACGATTTCATTTTTACGGATGTGGTAATGTGATTGTTACTGCTTATCGTATAATTTGCCACATAAATTTTATTCAAATACAATGACCATAAGATTATATTACTGTAGTTTATTCCTATACTGTGACCATGAGTATATTATAGAGTTTTATATCTATACCTACTGCTCGGTGTCTAAGAAGTTTGATTTATCTTTGTACATTTGTTTAGGTATCATTTTGCTCTTTTATATTAACATAATGAGTTTCCCCATTTAAATTTCTAATACATAATGTATTATAATCATTGTATTATTTATGCTTGTTCAGAAAATACAACGGGATGGAAGTTAAGTCCTTCAAAGGCAATTAATTCTTCGTTGAATAAATCCTGTCTCTTTCGTTTTAAGGCAATTTCCCTTTGAATATATTGCATAAAATATTCGTCTTATTTTTCGTACACAGAAGTAACAATATTGTACTGTCACCTCTTTGCGGTTTCATTCCATTAACCTAATTTAATTACATGTTTAATTATATAATGACTCGTTCATTTGGGTGCGACTTCATTTTATTCGTAAATACGAAAGTAGATATAATTGAATATTCGCTACGAATTTCATATTGTATTTTTTTCATTTACACATTTTGTGATACTGGCGTTTTATATGATTTAAAATTAATTTTAATAGTTAAGCCGCTTTGCTTATGGCGCACTAATTATCACATTTTAATAAGTTTAAAGTCTCGTTGACTGTTAATTACATTTAATTCCTTTATGATGAATGATTCAATATTGAAGCAATTAATGGGAAATCTTTCGTTATTAATAACTGACGTAAATATATTGTATATCTTTATACATAACTAGCTTTCATGTAGTATTTTATCCATATAGAGGCAGAACTAATCAAAATTCTTTCTTAGCGGATATTATAGTGGCTATCTGTAAGTCAAATTTCGCCCAATTTGTTATATTATTATTAACCGCCTCCTTTTTGCTATTATTTTTATCACGCTTTAACTAACCACGAGGTCCTGGGTTTCTCCCGATTGAAACTAGTAAATAGTAGTTCCTATAGAAGGTCAAAACTTTTGACTCGATCAGAAAATCGATGCATGAAACAAATGCGAAATGCATTTGTTTCATGCATCGATGTCAAACAACAATGTCTCTGTTTATGCCTTTCTTCGTATAGAAATAACGATAAAAGTATAAAATTTATATAAATATCAAATATTTTAGCCCAAAGTTATTTGAAATGCAAAACAACACTCAAAAGCAATTATTTGCACAAAATTATGAATAAACAATAATACAATATCTCTGGAAGTGACAGGATTTGTTAGAACGGGATTTGTATCAGAGATTTGCGTGAATTCTATTTATAAAATAATTTTAAAGGATATTTCAGTTGCTATTTTACCACGCCAGCATATTATTTCATCAAACATTTTATAAATTTTCGGAAAATTTAGTTTAGTTATTATTATATTAAATAAGCTGTATTAAAAGATTAGGAATAATTTAATTTTGATAATAATACTAAAAACCCCAATAAAAAAATAATGCATAATTACAAAACCGGACTGAATATTCTTAACAATTTTTTAATTTTTATTTAGTAGATGAATGTGTTATTTTTTATTGTTAATTATTATTGTGTGTGTTAAATTTCGCTCAAAAAAAGAATGAGAGAATAAATTAAACATAACATTATCTTTAATTTATTCTCTCATTCTTTACTGATAGATTGAATATACTTTTTGTTCTACAAGTCTAGTCTCGAACACTTATATATCTGAAACTAATATAACAGCGCCTCAGGCGTTGTGCCAACCCGACAGAGTAATTACCATGTCCTCGGGAGCAAACCTCTTTGTTTGGACTTGAAACGACGTACAAAAGGATTCGCATGTGAGGTCAAAGTTAACAATCGCCGATACCCAAGTTCTAGAGCAATCTATTGGGTCCTCTTCACAATGGGCAGCGTTGGCCCAACACATGATCGTCGAAGTTTGCTGCCATTACGGCGATTATGAATAATTAATAAACATCTGCAATGACGGTTGATCGTAGACAGGCCTTCACTATCGTGATGGCCTCTACTCGCCCAACGATGACCATTGTGAATAGGGCCCATAAAGTATGGAAGTGGGTCCAAACGAGCCAATCATCGCCCGTATAGTGTGACATTATTACATCGTGTAAATTGAATAAAAAGCTAACTAGCTCATCGTGTAAGACGTGACATCATGCTGACAATGACCTCATGATATAAATAGAAGTAAAATATAGATTATTTGATTGTTCGTTTTGATTCGCTAAAAATAAGTTACAAAGTGAACAGAACTTTTATGAAAACTAGATAACTATTACAATATTATATACTATTTATGAAGTCAAAACTTATGAAGACGCGCATTTTCTGAAAACGTACATCGCGTAGTTGTGTCTACAAGCTACAGAAAATGATTATTATTACACTGACTTCCATAAAGGTTACCAATTTAATATGGCACTCAACAAAATGTTTATATGTATGTAAAATACAAATGTTCTTTTGTTCAAAAATTTTATCAATATTCATTGTTACCATTTGGATAATGCAATATTTACTTTATGTCTACAAACAATATAGAATTATATTCCTTGCTATTGAAGTCCAGAGTAAATTATTGTAAGTACATATATGTTTAATATTGATGTAGATATTTTGATATGATATTAATTTTATCAAACTAATTACTAGATTATTACGAAAAACATGTTCCAAATATCTAGATACTCTCTAGTGGGCAGGATATCTACTGTAATATACTTAAAATTGTAACATTTTGCTGCCCTCAGGGAGGCACTCGCATTCCTCGCAGTTATAGCACATGTTACACGTGTTATAGTTTATATTTTATAAATGTATGTATATGTTATTATCTAAACGACATACATTCGTTCTTTACTAAGTTCAGTATGTACTTATTCGCATAAAATTGCGTCCAAATATATTATTACCTGAAAATAACATAGATATTTATTAAAAAATGTATTGTAAACGATAATATCTGCAAATATTTCTCAATATTCTATAGTGGAGTAAAGTTTGCACACTGTTTATTATTTCATTACGTAATCTAATTTAAAGGAGAAAAGTTTCCTGTAGATACTTAACATTCACAATACTGAACGATTAAAATATGGGAAAGTTACCGAATCAATCAACACCTCAACCTCAAAATGATAAAGAAATATTAATATTAAATTGAGTAAAAATTAAGTGCGTAGAGAGTTCATGCATTCTCTTTAGGAACAATATGTCTCAAACCTTTTGTATTTTGGGTCCACATCTATTCAAAGGAAACCCTTTGTGTTTATTTTAACGCGTTTTCTATTAAGGATACTTTAACAACGAGATTAAGTACCTTTGACGATGGTTAAATAAACGACGTTAAAATACATAAAATACTGATAAACTCATAGTTTCTATTCTCGAAGAAAACTCATCAATATCGATGTAAATACTTAGTGTAAATACGTCAATTTCATATTAGTTTCGAAGGTATTTAATTTATGCGTC
>CAJQZN010017357.1:0-13236 GCA_907164685.1 Colias eurytheme | reverse complement strand
TATAATTATAAGCGAAGCGGTATAGTAAAAATACAGCGATTGATTTAATGACATTGAAAAATTGATGCGTCATTCGTACAACCGCGTAAATTTTTGATGCCATCGACATTCAGGCAACATTTGTTTGATTTTTATATGTATTTTTAATATTCACGAATAGGCTTATCCGTTGCTAGCGTTGACAGCTAAAACAACAATCATGTACATTTTTATGTAGTCTGGTGTTTTATGTATTTTCGTTGCTTATTTTTTTAAGCGTATCAGAATATTATATTATATATTTATTTTTTAATCTTGTGTCAGCTTGAATGATGAACAATCTAGTTGTGTTGAAATTCTTTAAAAATTGTAGGTAGGTATTATATATAGAACATTCATCATTGCCAGTTCATTCACAAATCTAATAAGAAGAAATAGACCAATAAGATTTACTATTTATATATAGGTATTACAACTTTTTGACATTTACCACGCATGCGCAGAAAACTATTGTAACCAAAACAGCTCTACAATAACTTCATACAAAGATTATTCAAGAAGATGCTCATAAACATTAATCTTCGTATTTGGTATTATATAATCTATATGCAATTGCTAATAATGATACATCCTCAAACGATTGTCTGTTTTATATCCGGAGTTTGCTCACAGGATGCACCACGTGCTTACGACAGTACTGTGATATCTATGCGCTTTATGTGTAGATATATTCATAGATATGTAAGGTCAAGTTTATATTTGTATGAAGAGTTAGGCCGAGATTCACAGATCGCACTTTAACTTTACTTTGATCGAAAGATCTACTTTCACAGAAAAATATATTTCTTAGTCGTGTCAAGCTCATCTTTACTTTCCGTAAATCATACTTTACTTAGTAAAGGCTAAGGAGTCGATAATCATGACTTTGGTCTCAAAGTAAACTTTACATGACTATGCGTATAAATCATGTAGGCCTTCATTTTAAACTAATTTCCTAGAACAGAAACGCATTTTAATATGGTTGGGTTATAGCTCGAAACGTCATGTCGATCGTTGCATTGCTTCGTTTGTCTTATAACATTATAATATTTTTCTGACGAATTTTGCTGTGGCTACCGGTTTTTGATATTTCTACAACAATCTTCCCGACCGTGGCTTGTTATAACGGATTTGAAACTGCTACCTGGCTGACAATTATTATTGCAAATCCGCGTAATACCTACATTGTGTTTTTTTTCTAATCAATTAATTTTTGATATAAAATAATAATGTTATTATTATATGTATATGGAAATATAACTTAATTCAATTATAATATGTTCTCAAAAACATAAATTATGCGTATAATGTAACAGTCACACGTCTTTCCCTGTACTTTACTTTGAGGCCGTACTTTTCTAAGGAAAGTCAAGCAATTGTCTCTGAAATTAAATATGTTGAAAGTAAACTTCGGTCATACAAAGTTTACTTTGTGAAGACTCTTTTGCGGTAAAGTAAAGTCACGACTGTGAATCTGGGCCTTAGCAATAGTTCCTCTATTACATCTTATATGGTTAATGTGTGTGCAATGTGCATGTGTGAGTTATGAATGGAAAGGTACGTAACTTTTTTACTTAAAAGACCTCTGCTCTGTTTGCAATCATGCACAGACTGAGAAGACAATATAATATAAATATACATTGTACTTCCTAACTCATTACTCATATCATAATAAATACTATTCAATAGTTGGAATAATTCTACTAAATAAAGTACGGTCTATTTAATATACATTTTAGTCAAAATCTCTTATAAATTAAGTAATCAAAGAAACTCTACATTTTTAAAGTAACGATATTTAATTAGTTGTATTTTAACATATACTAGATAATATACAAAAAGCTATAATACTCTACTCTTATATTAAGAATTCCAAACTTACTTACTACTTTTTTACAACATTCTTCATATTAACTAATCACATTTTTTACAGAAACCTCGAGCTCCATGTTAAGGGAACAGGTGCATTTCAATAAAAGTAATGTTTATTTGACGTTAGTCAGCTGAATAGTTTTTGTAGCGAGCCATTTTTTATCTCTCTTGGGATCGAACTTCGACTTCTTCTTTACATTGCTATTGAATAAAGATCAATATCTTTATTGACAAAAAATAAAAAACGATCTACCGAAAATGTACACTAATTTGCAATTCAAAGTATAAGAATATTGTATTAAATATTAACATAATTTATATTTAATAAATAATTAATGAATAACGTCTATAAACTAAGCATTTTACACGTTTTAAATTCTTAATAAAGTTTCAGCTTATGCTTTGCCGAGTTTGTTAAACATGGCATAATCACTGTAGCGTGATACAGCAAATTTGATTTTCTAGCGTGTGCGGGATCTAATATACTTACTAAGTGTGTTTAATCTGTACTGTAGGTGTTAGCTTGTAAGAAAATATTTTTTAAAATTTTAAAAGAACTTCCTCATTGTTCCATTATGTCCCGCACAAGGAGTCTCATTAACACTACTAGAAACAACTTGCGGTGTAATTTTGTAATCTGCCTTTGTCCGCAGGTACGACGTATTTTCAACTCATATTCAGAAAAATGCGCAAGCGAATGTGGATTTTGTATTTACCAAATATGGGCCATTTTCCAGTGATACAATATTTCATATTAAAACAGTGCAGATCGTTGATCATGAGTGCCAATTAGTTTTTGACTAAGTGGAATTTGAAGAAAAAATTGAAACGAAATTTTTGATTTTGAGTTTGTTATTTCTTCAATCCAAATACAGGTTTATGTTTCTACTAAAATTAAATTCGTATACTGAAAAAGCACAAGAACTCTACAATCTACATATTTTTATATCCATACTCCATACTAATATTATAAATGCTAAAGTAACTCTGTCTGTCTGTCTGTTACTCAATCAAGCCTAAACTACTGAAACAATTTTCATGAAATTTGGTATGGAGATATTTTGATACCCAAGAAAGGACATACTATTTATCCCGGGAAAATGACGCAATCCCGGAAATCCCACGGGAACGGGAACTATGCGGGTTTTTCTTTGACTGCGCGGGCGAAGCCGCGGGCGGAAACCTATAGGTATAATAAGTTCTAGCCAAATTAACTATTATTTTGCAATGTTATACGATGACTTTCCTTAGGTTACTATGTTTATTTCGAAAAATATTTAACTATAGTGAGTGAACGTTTTTAGTAAAAATCGTTCAGAAATGTTTTAAAATTAAATTTACAAAGACATAATTCACCCAAGATACTATAAACAATAAAATGTTACGGAAAACGCATTTCAGCGCTGCGGTTACTGGCGGAAACAAGGGCTGTATAATAATATAGATGTGTGGAAACGGACAAATCAACGCTTTATCTTATAACTTCGTATTGCAGAAAGTTATCAAATATAACGTATAGTATATCGTTTTATAGATTTTTACGTATATCCTATTCGATAGTCGATACGTGTTACAAACTTTTCGTCTGTATAAGATGTGGAACTTAAGAATTAAATTTTTTGATATTAATGATAAGGCAGTAATAATAAGTTGACAGACATAAGTAAATAGGTATGTGGATTGGTAGTGGTTGGTTGTGGAGTATAGGAAGGTATTATATTATTAGAAATATTCAAATACATCTCAAGTAAGAATCTGCTTGGTTGAAAGCAAGATAATATTATTATGATCTGTAAGGGCCTTGATTGCATGCTTCTATTGTTTCGTTTTGAAATTAAACTTTTAAACGCGATATACTCATTAATATTTGCCCGACGGTTTGTATAATACACGGTCACGGGCACAATGTAATAATGAATAAAATCTCTTTAAAAATCCATTAAAATACGTAATTTCTAAATAGCATGTTCATACAAAAACGTGTTTTAATCCACGTGGCTTACACTTTTGCGGCTGTAGGTACTAATGACAAAAATATTCTCGTATATTTTACGTAACAAGCCAACATTCGGTTTCGCTAATGCTATGCTAATTAAATGGTTTATTGTGTACAAATAGAAAAACATCAGTGGTCCTCGAGGTCACATTGGATTCAAGGCTATTTTCATTGGACATACGAGTACCTGCTTAATGTTTTCATACGGTTTTACTAATACTGATTTATTGTACAAAAACTAATGGAGAATCATTTTGTAGTTATTTAAATGTATGAAATTTTATCAAGGTTTTACTTTTGACCAAGTACTTGTTGAACATTAAATTGTTATGTTAGAAAAAAAAACAATAGAATACGTAATAAACATTATTTGAGACAACAATATTCGGTAACAAAAAACAGAAGATACATAGGCCAGTTGAGACGTGGGCGAAACATCACTTTTCCAGACTGACTCTACACTCTACACAAACCCTAATACTTTCAGTTCAAACTAGCTCTCAAGACGTTTGAAGTTACGAGCACCAGACCACTGCACCCACAAAACTTCTATTTACCTTACAAATAATAGATATCGAACTCATATTATAGGGATTTTATTGACCCATTGCTCTATTTTCAAGCCAGAGCTAAAACCGCTTACTGTAGTTGTTAGTCGAGTTGGACTTTCGAATCTGTTAATTCGGAATCAGTTAGTCTAGTGTTTGTGGATTCTTTTTGTGCTGGTTTAACTTCCATTGCTAGGAAATGCACTTAGCATTTTTTTGTTTTTATATACTCTCATAATTTTCTTTGATGGTGCTTTATAACACTAGTGACAAACGAAAAAAAAAGTCTTGCTAGTATTCATGATTCTGAAAGTTTCACAATACATTAATTACACAAATAAATATTATATTTATTTTGTAATTATAGGTACTAATATTCCAAACATACATCTTATTCAAAATATCATCCATATGTACATCTAACTAGATAATATGCCTCCATAGAGCACTATTAACAATACTAGCCAATGCAAGTTGCCCATACTCGTAAAGTAATGCCATTTAAAATAATAACACCAACGTAGCAAGACGCTATACTCCGAGAATGTATCTATAATAACATTTAGTCATTTCCTTGATACGGGTCCTTCAATATACGTACTATGTGAATTGCTTTTAGTTCTGTACATAGCTAATTAACTGATTGCAATGACGTGTTTATCTAATGACAAAATCAAACGTTAGAGATAAGCTTAATTTTAACAATGGGACCGTTGATTTACGCCTACGTACACACAATAATATAGTATTGTCGTGGAGCTTTGATGCAAATTCAATTAAATGCGTACATACTAATAATGTTCTGCGGTCTTTAATAACTAAAATTGATGATTTCATCAAGTATCAAGGATATTTTCTTGGAATTACTAGGAATCGTATTGTTGTTTTATTTCATTTAAAAAAGCAATCAAAATACTTCATAACACGTTATTTATTAGATATGATTTATCGAATAAATAATGACATTTTATATTAATCACCGCGAAGATATTCCGCGTTGTGAATATTAATGTACATCCTGGTAGATCAATAAAAGGCTTTTATAGAGTTAAATAAAATTGCAAAAGGTAAATGCCATAAGTTAGGACTAAAAATACAGTATACCTAACTGATCGTTTGTATCTATGTAATTGTATTTTATATACACAATGAGTAAATTAATACACGTAGTTAAATATGAAACCAAAAATAAATACACCGATTAAATATCGTATTTTAAATCCGTTACAAAACCCTTATTTTAATTTTTAGTCATTGTAATCACATCAACTCTCTATTATAATGAATTAGTCTCCATACAAAGTGCTACATAAATGCATTTATAAGAGTAAATATTTACATGAGTGCATTCTTATGAAACTCAAATACGAGAAGCATACAGACATAGATCATTGTAATACCACAATACACAACAAAATTGACATTCGAGTACATGAGGGTCAATGACCACTTACCTATCTATATTATTCGTTAAACAGGAAATGGTGAGACTTGAAGCCATTGCATGATGCAATAGAATGTCGAATTATTGTTCCTTCGACAGGTGTTAATAAATGACGTGTGTACAAAGGAATTTAATACCAATGATTTGACTTCTGACCTTTCGAAGACATCTGTGCATTTATTTTGCGTATCTAATTGTTAAATTTTAGTCGAATTCATATTGAAAGAATGTTTCTTTGTAAAAATAATTAAATTGAAACGAAGCGCTTAAAGATATTGATAAGATCTCGCTGCGCTTTGAACCGATTAAAATATTTTCATTTGCAGTTATTTTTCTTTTAAATATGGTTATTTATAGCACTATTACAAAATCATAGTTATCATTTAAATACACAATTAATTCAAATTAATGTTGTTTACACACTAGAATTACGAGTCGGTAAATCGTCGCCAAGGAATTAATAATGATTATTAAGTTGTTTGTTTTAAAATTACATACCTTTATGGCATTTAACATTAATTTCCATTAATCTGTTAGATTATTTTACTTTAGTAAAGTATCGAAAATGTTTGTATGAATCTTCATAAAATTAGTAGGTACATACAACATTCGTTTACTTGAGTTTAAAAAATTATGTAAATTGTGTTTCGTTATTGGTGACCTATGAAAGTTCCCGACACCCGTACGTACATACGGGTGTTGTTAAAACATCGTAAGCTAAAATAATTTATGCCAGTAATTTGTAGAATTTAATCAAGTAAAAACGCTCGGAACTCGAAACAGGGACGGTGTGGCCTCAAGACTCGTTAAACAAATGTTGACTCCTGTAATTACGTATGGAGTGTGTAAACATGTGCCAAGACAGGTAAGTAAATTGGCTTTTTATTGCCAATATCTGTGTACATGTTCGGTGAAGAGAGAATATGAAGACAGGGAACGTATGATTTGTTTCCATTTGATTTCTGACTACATGAGCGTGGATTGTGACGTGTATAGAATCATATTATAAAAACTTTATTGAAAGAGCTTTATAAGCTTAGTGCGATATAATATACATATTATTAACTTTTTATGGAATTTTAGATAGCATACACATTACACAGGTTTTATTGTTACTCAAACTAAAGCACACAATGTCATGTAATAAATAGCTGAATAGGTACATTTTTAAGCTATTGCATAGCTTCTATCGCCGGCCTTGAGCGCGGGGACCGAATCTAGAAATTGCGTAACGAAAAAGCTCACGCTCCCCACTCCGACGGCAGTCCCCGAGTGCCACGCGTCTTTTTTTATTTTTCAATTCTGCGTTCGAGAACCAGGTCCAGAAATCAATTTATACATCAAAATATCGTTACCTTGCAATGTAAATGAAGCTCATTTATTTATTCAATAGAGTTTTCGCACAAATTGCAATGTTTATTCCATTCACATTCACATTTAAGAAGCTTGACCTCTCATATTCGCTTCCATACGATGCGAAATCCACTTACTTAAAATGGGCGGTGAATATTTATGAGACACAAATGCGGACGAACCCGAGGGGCACGCTAGTGATTTCGAGCGAGGAAATAAAAGAGTTAAATCTGTATGGGATTACTGTTATCCGTCATAATATAATGTACTTTTTCAATAGCGTCTTGGAGTGTTTTATCAAAGGAAGGTAACTCTTTGTATCTGCTTTCTTTTTGGTTTCTATTTTTGTATTTTATTTCGTATGTTTTTGGTGTAGTTCTTTTATTATAAATGAATGTTAGATGAAATTACTGTATAAAGCTCTGTTTTGAATTTTGATTTATGAAATTTAGACTTTGCCCAATGGACAAGGTTCATGAACCTTTAAATTAGCTGCGAGTTTTGAGCGCATTGCATTTGAATGACTAATTAATGTAATTCATTTCGACTATATTCCCAACTTTGCAGTCTAAACTATAAACTAAATATTCCTGTTTAAGCTCTAAGATACAATGTGTTACATATTAAACGTATAATTCTTGAAACTACGATGTTTAGATTTAGTTACCGATTTAACATCTGCTGAATATAATTTGGTTTATTTGATGAAAATAAAACTAATAATTGTTTTTAAAACTAATATAATATGGTGAATAAATATGGGTAAATCATTAATTTTAAGCTACGCTTATCACAGAGTGTGAAGTGATGCTTTGCATTCTACTATAGTCCATACATATTATGAGAAATGAAATATAAGTAAAATTTGAATTGAACAATTTTAATATCATAGTTACATTAAAGAAGATGTGATTTTGATGACTAAACTAATATTATTGCCATGTTAACCCTAGAAACATAACCTTCGTCTATTTGATGAATACGCGGTACTAAATACGCCATCTCTTTCTAACGCGTGCGCGTATAAACTTGCCTGTTCTTGTCAACTAAGTGTGCACCGCGCTGTTGCAGGCGACACCAGTGTTCAGCGCGTAAGTATTTTGTTTTTTGATTTATTGAACATCTGTTCATCGTTTCGATGAATGGTTATGGTTTGTGTTAGTTTTGGTGGCGGTTTGAAATATTTGCTTGCAGATTTTTGACATTGAGTCTCGACATGCACTGAATGATGACACAATTGCGCGATTATTGTTGGAAGAGGATGACACCAACTCGCTGCCGGCTTCTTCGGATGGTGAAAATGAAGACTTTATGGAGGTGGACGACGTGGAAAGCGATCAGCAATATGAACCCTTTGACCAAGAGGACAGTCAGCAAATCCGTCACGGTTCATCATCATCTCACTCACGGGACCACGAGACCGACTCTCAATCACCTCCTGATTTATTGGAAGAGACTTCAGGTACTTCTTCATGTATTTTGACCTTACCACAAAGTACCATTCGTAGTCGCAATCGTCACGTTTGGGCCACAAGTAAAGGTCGTACATCAGGAAGGACAACTACGATAAATATCGTCCATGTAGCAAGATGGCCATCTCGTGGTGTAAGAGGAATGGTAGATCCTTTATTATTATTTGATCAGTTCATGACCGATCAGATATTTGAAGAAATATTGAAATGGACCAACTTTGAAATCGCTATAAAAAGACAAACGTATGAACAAGTCACATCTACTTTCAAAGATGCTTGCAAAGAGGAGCTTAGAGCACTTGTAGGTATTTTAGTGCTAACAGCAGCTCTGAAAGACGACCACCTCTCCCTTGAAGAACTGTTTAACCCTGAGTATTCTGGTACTAGGTACGTGTCATGTATGAGAATTTGTGGTGAACATAAGGCTGAATTCTGTGTGAATTGCGCTGTGAATAATTAGCTTTTGTATTTTTAAAGTGTAGAGTTATGCCCTAAGTTTATTTTGGCCAAAGAAAAAAAAGCTATATTTTGTTATTTTTTTTTTTTTAATTTTAATTTTTACGTACCTTATCAACTACGATCACCTTAAAACTAGTGCCTTACGTTACTATAATAAAAGTAAATAAAGATTTCTTTTTTTTTAATTATTATGTTTTAATTATAAATAAGACCCTTATCCCTAAAAAATTATGTAGTAAACAGTTTTAAATTATAATGTTTTAAGTAAAAATTTCATACTTTAAAAAATGTTCATCAATATGATGAATGGTTATGTTTAAAGGGAGCATTAAGAAGGTTATGTCTCTAGGGTTAATCTCCTACACACGTAAAATAAACGATAATTACATTTTCACGAACCCAAAGTACAGAATAATCACCTTTCTTAGTATAACTCAATGATAGGCCATTGTTTGTTTTCAAATTGAATTTTCCATTCTCTTAGCGAGGTCAGAAGTCAGGGATGACGTTAATTACCGCAAGGATAAAATTATAAGATAAATTAAGGTAAGATTTCTGTTGTAACAGTAGGTATTAGGTTTATCGTTATTTACATAATTATTTTAACCTTAATGATGGCTCGGATTACAATGAAATAAACGAGTTGTATTTCTTTTGTAATTTTCCGTTAATTAATACGTTAGCATTATGTTATATTGGAAAAACATGGCTAAATAATTACGTCTGTGTCGAAATAAAACTGTAATAAATTACACTTACATCACCCGTCCAAACATATCTCAACCTAAATAATGAATAAAAATAGTTTTTATACCAGCATCTAAAGTAATAAAAATAGTAATTTCGATGGGCCTTTTAAACCGGATCCGGGCTCGTCCCGTATGCATACCGACAGACGAATTTATATCTTGATGTCATCGATTGAAGTAGAGCTGTATTTGACGAATCAAAGGACTTGTAATGCTTATTATTAAAACATTTAAAACGGGATTTAAAATTGACAAATGGATGCGATATGAGCAATATTTACCAATATGTAAATTTTGGACATTAACATATTTTTTGTGAGTCTATAGACATTATGATGTATATATGCGTAGTGATATTTTGCGATATAGGAACACAAATTTCATTTTATTTTTAAGTCAATATATTTTGGAAATCCCGCATTTTCGTATAGCCTTGAATATACCTATAATTTCGGAATATGATTCTATAATTTTTAAATACCTATTTGATTAATTATTTAATTGCGTGAATTTATAACAAGGTGTTTAAGCGAAAACCACCCGTACCATCTTCAATATTAAATTATAAATAGATACCTATTTAAAATATGATTATAAATTTTCTGTAGAAACCGTAATTAATGCAAATAATGTTGATTATTTGATTGTGTATATTTTGATAGCGGAAAATACACAGGAAACGGTTGAAACTTGATCTTTACTCAAACAATCTAGTCCAATTTCAAAATAGCGATCGAAGCTTAAGCTCCGTGTCCATGGATCAGGAAAACGCGTAGGTATAGTGTTTTTACAATTATCGTCTTTATTCCGTACGACACGACTGTGTAAAAACGCCGCGTTGTCACGTCTTATCACGTCTTATATGGTCACTTCACGGCACGATATAACGTGTGAAGTGTGAACCGCATGTTGTCGCCGAACACATAAGATTATGAGTACATATTATACTCGTATGAGGAGTCGTGAGTCGTGTTACGCTGACTGATGTCTCCTTATATCATACAGTTGATAAGAGGGAGGAATCGCTGCGATAATGTTGCCCGTGAACAAGGCGCCTTACAGCTAAGTTTAATCGGGCTACGAGGGGAACTGTAATTAATTAATGCTGTCACTGACAAGCCTAGGTAAGTTATCTTTAATAACTGAAAGTGGATGTTTAAGGGAATTGTCAAAAACGTAGCCGACGACGCGATATTACTCAATATTAGCGTGGATGAACGATGGAGCTTTTAACTTTGAAGGTGGATAAAGCCACTTAATTACAACCCGTCAGCAGGTATCAAAAGAGTCGCCAGTTAAAAATAAACCATGTTTTATTTATTTGACGTTAAGCCAAAAGTTTAATTTAAAAGCAGGCGAAGTTTTGAATGTGCCTACCACAAAAACTCAGTTGCGAAATGAATGTTTATCTCAAATACGTTTGTTTTGTTCCAGTTTTTACGGTAAACAGCAAATGTACCAGAAGTGATAACTAAGAGGGTTGAATTCGAGTTTTGTTTCAGTTTACAATGGGTTTGAGTGATAGAGCTGAAGAGACTGATTACATTACTGCCTCTTAAAATACTAATTTGTTGGATAAATGTTGTATTTTTTGTGTAAAATTGTAGTTAAATCAATCACGGTTGAATATTTATTGGACAAGACAGTTAACTTAAAAAAAATTTAGTAAGCAATTTAAAAATAACTTCATCAAATAAAAGATTTGTCCTTTCGACTTTAACGTTTAAAAGCTCAAGGAACATATTATTATCTCTGGAAACTGATTAAAAGTTTCATTCTAAATACGATAGTCATCAAAATAATCACATGAACTATACACACTCAAAGATTACTCAAAATAATATAACTTTCTGTATTGTAACACAATACAGTTCCACGGAGCGTGGATGAAGTTGCAACTTGCAAAAGTGTGCAGCTGAATGTAGCAGACTAAGGAGATGCCTCCAGCGAATCGTACGTAATGCGTTCGATAATATATTCCGATCGTATTTATTTCTAAAGCTAGGCAACGAAACAAGGTTTTGTTAGGCATCCCCTGGGCTCCTGTGTCTTATAGAACGTACTTTAACTGTAAAGGTAATGGTTGTAATGTAATTGAGCTTTTGTATGCGATGCAATGGTTCGTGATTTATGTTTATTTCATGTATTTTCAAAGTAATTACATTAAATGTAATGCCTGTATTTAATTCACTCATACAGTTAAATTGATTCAGTGAATTAAATATACACATTATTGAACTCAATTCCGCTATTAAAAAATAAGTAAGAAGAGGAGATAAGCTCTATGTAATGAAGACTTTTTTTACAGCACACTAAGTTTCACTTTTTACTTAGCTAAGAACTTCAAAGTATTTGTCGTATATTGGGAATGTAATATGTACAAAGTCGCTGGAAGTTTTATTGAAAATTT
Source organism: Colias eurytheme (assembly GCA_907164685.1). Classification (NCBI taxonomy): domain Eukaryota; kingdom Metazoa; phylum Arthropoda; class Insecta; order Lepidoptera; family Pieridae; genus Colias; species Colias eurytheme. Next base: position 915 of record CAJQZN010017357.1, on the reverse strand, counting down.
AAAATTCTGCGCGAAAGACTAGAAGAAATAAGAGTCAACTTGTCTCACCGCAAATAATCCAAGTGTTATATCGAATTTTAAATAAAACACTTCTCAATTACGTGATGCGACATGATATTTACTTAGAAGGTTAGAAAGGTATCTTTATCAGTAGCGTCGAAAAAATACATTGAAAATGATGTCTGATATTATCTATGCGAAGAGCCACGAAGAGCGGTATTAAAATTTATATAGGTAATTATATTTTTTCGATTACGTTACACTGTATGTCACACATACAAATTTTCGAAATAAGGCGTTAATATTATAAATCCCATAAATCCCCGACGACCTAAAACAAAATCGACTAAAACTATTAAAACCACAAGCTCTACTTTTTAAAATGACAATTATTTTGACAATTTTAAAATACCGTTTTATTAAATAAAAACAAAAAATATCATTCTTTTGTCAAGCCTCGCCACATTGGCCTATTTTAGTTGCGTTATGAATGGGCATAGTCAGAATGGACTGAACGAAACTCGGTGATATTTGCACAATGCATCGTTGGTTTAGTCAGGTTATTGAAACCAAAAGTTTCCTTGCACCTATATAAATAGTGAAAAAATAAAGGGCTATAAACCGGCGTACAACTGAGGTATGTACAATGTGCATCCCGTCATGCTCGCTTCTACGTTGGTTCTGAGATATTATGACATAGCAATAGAAAACTTTTATTTCAAATAGATCTTTTTTTTAATAATGTTGTATTATTATAGACGGTTACTTGAAAGGTTTTTGACAAAAAAAATATGTCCAATAGGTAAAACTATGTGGTTAATATGTAGTTTAAAAGTAATAGAGTACTATTTTTAAGGTAAAATAATTTGATGAGAGAATGGGCCATTTCTGGCTGCATTATGTCACACGGCTAAT
>CAJQZN010017355.1:0-33492 GCA_907164685.1 Colias eurytheme | reverse complement strand
AATACGAAAAATCGCATAACATACATGGGGGTGATTCGGATAGCCCTTTAGGTCCTCTACCTCTCAGCTTCCGTTCATCACTACTTTTTGGTACACCCTGTATAAAAATGAATCGCAAAATGTGTTGGTAAGCGCATAACTCGAGAACGGCTGAACCGATTTCGATAATTCTTTTTTTATTATATTCCTTGAAGTACGAGGATGGTTATTATGTAGAGAAAACGTAAATATGTACCACGGGCGAAGCCGGGGCGGACCGCTAGTACATTATACTTTTGCCGATTCTTGACATTATAAGAGGCATTTCAAATCGGTTACAATTTCACTAATCACAAAATATGCTTTTACACTAAAATGTAGAGTTTATATTTATGAAAAACTAGCGCTCCGCCCCGGCTTCACCCGTGATACATGTTTACATTTTCTCTCCTTAAGAACCATCCTCGTCCTTCAAGGAATATTATAAAAAAAATGTTGTGAGGTTTTATGAAACCACGGTAAAAGTGAAACTTAGGCACAAAATTATCGTATTTGTACGATAATTATCGTACGGTTCGACCGTCACGCGACATGCGCTACACAGACCAAAAAGTTTGAGACGATGTAATAAAAGTTTCACTTTAAAAAAAGAATTAACGAAATCGGTTCAGCCGTTCTCGAGTTTTGCGCTTACCAACACATTTAGTGATTCATTTATATATATTTATATAATATAGAAGATAATAAACTAAATATTTTTAGGGATATACGGGATTATGATACTTCACAAATCTAATATTTCACGCTTGAAACCGTGGCCATAATATTTAAGTATAATAATATGCGCTGTCGAAATATCCTTTCTGGCGTAACCACAAGTAGACCGTAGAAATTTGTATTACCAAGGTAATGCTATTATGTTTATTTGTATGAAACATATTTAGATTATTAAATCAAGGATATATTATTATGTGGGGAATTGTATCCTTTAGAAATACGTCACATTTATAATTTGGATGTCGCTCTTAGAATATCTGAAGTATTTCTTAGGAATAACAAAAATGAAATAAAGAATACTGCTATGTAACCGAAATTTGATAAAATAAGAGAGGCCGAAGAATAAAATTATAGTAATAAATATCAAAATAATTAAGCTCTATCATGCGTACTGCAATTTATACAATTATTTTCACGTAACTAAACTAAAAACCTATTATTATAAAATACTTACAAATTATACACTTATAATAATTAAACACGCTTAAAAATCAATAATGAAATCAAGTTAAAATTCCACCTAATTTCAGATTGAAATACTTCGATAAAATCTACAGGACGTAAGAACCATTTTCATTCTACAATGAATTATCTACGTAACAGCCTACGTCAGTAACCTTTATTATATGCGGAAATAACTTCTATTGCTTTCGTATTAAGTATCATATTAATTATACAACCTTTGATTGACGATTGTTTATAATAAGAGGTTAATGATCCTTTGTTGGGACGCCCTTGGACATGTGCCATAGCCCTTACATAGTGAATCAATAGTATATAGAAGAACCTATATATATTATATAGTATTGATTTATACTTGATATATCCTGTATGATTGTGCAGAGTATCATTGTTATACAGACTGCAACAATTTATTGTTTGAGCCTGTGATTAATACATGCTTTGAAATGACTGGCATTGGGGTTAACCATTGGACGTGGAAATTTTTAATATTCTTTAGAAATGTTTAACGCCCAATAGAATAAATAGGATATTATTTGTGGTTTCGATTCTTTCATCTATATTATGGAATTTTAGAAGATAATATGATTCAAGTTTGCCCATGATCAAAAAAAGATTAAAAATAAGAAAAATAAAAGATTTTTTTTTAACTTCTCGCCTTAAGGGCCTTCTTCATCATGAGCAACGTTTGGCGATTAGAGGCAATCTCGAAAGTGTAGGGGCCTTAATGTCTATGATCGGCCGTCATTGTAGATTGTAGGGGAGACTGAACGACGTTGGACATAAGCTAATTAACTACGTATTTTATGCATAAATAAATAATAGCGTTTGAATACTTACATGGTACCCTTTTTAACTGTCATGTTGAGTTTACTGAGCACATGGTTGGGTCGTTTGTTTGAGCCGTAATGTTTGTAGGCATTTTGTACGCACACAGCTTCGGCGCGCTTTTGTAACGCCTGGGGAAAGAGGAAATAAATATAATTAATATGTATTTATAGAGATCAATTATTATTACTCTTAAGTATTAGTTGCGAAGTTAGAGCTAACTTTAAGATATGTGACACATACCCAAAAGGAATTAACATTATAGAGCTTTAATAAAGTTTGCATTTATTGTTTTAATTATCAAGAATTTTTAAGTATCTACTGGTCCTATCTAACCATCAAAAAATCCATAGAGAAGCGATTTAATTAGCCAATAAATCTAAGTTCCACGTTGATTATTCCCCTCTTTTGATTGATATCTAGTATCTACATAAAGATTTCGTCTTTTGAGAAATTATGTGATAAAATAATATAGCTATATGATACTTACGATCGTATTTTGTTTGTCCAATGGTGTTGAGAACTGTATGTGACTCATTTTAGACTCTTTCTCGTCACCCATCGGCGACGGAGGCGAGGTCTCTCTGTAACAAAGAAAATAAACATTAGTTTTATGCAATAAAAGAATTACTACTATGAATACAATTGATGACATGATTTCCTGTGCTACTAATAAAAAAATATTTCAGGACAATTTTCACATACGGCGCGATCTGATCCCATACTAAGCTTTCGCTTGTGTTATAGAAACCAGATGGCTGATACATATATAATTTTAAATAAATACTTATATAGATAATTAACACCAAGACACAGAGCAAACATCTATTGTCATAACAAAAATATTAGCCCCGGGTGGGAATCGAACCCACGACCTCTGGCTTGGAAGTAATTTTTGTATACAAAGTCATAAAGTTAGTGCTGAGATGCATTTATTGTCTCTAGTTTTTTTATATACCTACTAGCGGTCCGCCCCGGCTTCGCCCGTGGTACATATTTACGTTTTCTCTACATAAGAACCATCCTCGTACTTTAAGGAAAATAAAAAATGAATTATCGAAATCGGTTCCGCCGTTCTCAAGTTATGCGCTTACCAAGACATTTTGCGATTCATTTTTATATATAAGATTCTACGGCATCTAGTTATAGTAACCTAAAGCTTTTCATACAAAATATCGAACCAACACTCTGACAACACAAAATACATTTATCGTATTTAATGCAGTGGAACGCAGGTGAGAGTCATTACATTGAGAAGGTCGAATTTCGACCCCCGGGCGATCCTAGTCATTATTAATATGAAATTCTTTTATTGTTTGTAGCTTTCACATTGTCGAACTTCTTTAAAGCTTTGAATAGAAATAGTCTTATGGTGAACTAGCTGTGCTCCGCGGTTTCACCCGCATTGCTCCGCTCCTGTTGGTGATAAATAGCCTATAGCCTTCCTCGATAAATGGGCTAACACCAAAGAATTTTCACAAATCGGACCAGAAGTTCCTGAGAATAGCGAGTTCAAACAAACAAACTCTTCATCTTTAAGTATAGGTAGATTTATATCAAACGAACGAATGCTCATTTTAACCCCACTATATCAAATTCTTGCGTAAACAGGCGTAGAGCATTCTTTCGTTGTTCTTAGTGCGTTCGAAAAGATTCTATGCAATGTTCTAATACTGAACAACACTGAATACGAGTTTTCATTTACACTAAAAGATCACGAAATAATGCTCTTGCTCTAGCTCTAGCTCTATGTTTGATCAAAATGCACCGTTAGGTACAGAATCATTCGCGTACATCTTTTCGGAATACTTATAAAATTAAAAACTTATTTTTAATATATTTTTTAGAGTTTCAATTCTCAGCTTGTAAAAATTACAGTCATGAAATTTTCATAAGTTAATTTCTGTTAATTTATTTTGTTTAAACACAAATAAATATTTACATAGGAAAGTTAATCGTGATTCATTCCACAGTTGTCTGGCTCTTTCATTAAATACCAAGTCATATTCGAATTGCAATAACCGCAATATTCAATAGAAGTACACTAAATAATTGGCACAAACCGCAAAAAGGGTAAAGTACTTATAGGTCATTGCCTTTTTATTTACTAACGAGAATTTGTAACCGTAGTGTCAATATTGACTGTGGTCTTAATTAAATTTGATTTACTTTTTAATGTCGGTTTTTTTAAATTGGTGAGATTAAATATATTTGTATTTTTAAGTTCTTACGCATAATTATGGAGACAAATAAGATCGTTTATTAAATAAATATTTACTTCAGTTACCTAAGCCATGTAAAAAGGCTTATAATAGTGTGTTCCAACCTATGTGGAATGAATTAATAATCCCTCTGAATATAATTTAACTATCAGTACACGTTGTTGAAAAGTGTCTGAAGACATATACCAACAACAAAGTAAATTATTACAATTTACAATGTAAAATAGCATTGTTCTCCAACTAAAATTTTCTTACAATAAAACACGGGTCGAAATACAAACAAGCATAATATGTATAGCATAGTTACTAGCATACTATTATAATTATTATCTGTGGCATACTAGATGCGCATCTAACAGTCCACAGATTAAATATTCTTTGAGCGTATGTTTTGACACATTGCTCACGGTCGCGTGGTGAAATGATTGCGATAAAATACGCGACGAAACTGACAGACGTATACCCGTCCCTTTCGCACTCGACCTTGGCGGGTGCAGTTACGTACTGCTATTTCTTTTTAACGTAATTTGACGCATATCATAGTGATGTGTGTAGATTTTATAATTGTAGACACGCTTAATTTATTGTTGGGCTGGTAAGTTACTAAATAGTTTTGTAATTGTATTCAATTTAATTAGATGGATCCGTTATAATAATATCAATGCATTTTTTCAATGATTTTTCCTTCAGTCAATAATCATCTTCTTTCAGGGTTTTCAGAAAAGTATTTTTATGCTGGGCGTTTTATTCTACGTCTTTACTTTTACATTTATTAAACGTACATTATGGCATTCGCGATTCTTTATAAATTAATTATTAAGTTATAAAATGCATTATTTTAGCATGATTTTCAGAACTGTACATGTCTGAAATCGTGTAGACACAACTTAATCACAACTAACTACCTACTTACATACTGAGAATTTTAACACTTGATTCTTGTTGTGATTCTTAGAAGTAAGTAAGATAACAAGTGGATTTATAATATTATTATTTATTTGAATCCGTAGGTACTACTTGTAATAAATAGACTAATAGCAATTCATGTGAAATAAGCATTTTTGCCACACCTCACGGCTTCTCCTGCGTAGTCTAAAACTTAACAAAGTTGAATTTACTCATCCCTCGAGAACCACGCTATCCATTGGTACCTAAAAACAGAATGAAAATCGATGCAGTAGATTTGAGTTAGATTAGAGTTATTATTTGATTAGAGTTTGTGCAGTTCCGGAAACTTTTTTTAAACTGTTTACACTATTATTTAATCAAACAAAAACAAAAATATAATTACGAAATACTAAACGGTAATTCTTTCTATTAAATATTATTTATAATGCAATAATTAATAGGGCCATAATGAAAATTTTATTTCAGTGTTGTATACATTTAAAATTTAAATAATAATTGTTACAAACACAATAATACATTGTTACATGCAATACTGCTGACTCACACGTTGTCTTTGTCCTAAGACATTATAATACATATAATGAATTATAGTTGTAATAAGTATTTAAAATTACAAAGGCAAGAGAATTAATTGCTCTACAAATCTATGTATGGAAGTAAAGCCGCGGGCTCTAGCTTATTATTTTTCTTCATTAACGATACTAAAACAAAGCTGAATTTTAAATAATACAGCTAATAAAACACTCTACAACTTATTAAACCATCATTAGTGAGCCTGTATTTTACAGTACCTACATTTAATGAAGTGCCTACTGTTTTTTAAACACGTGTAAGTATTTATTTTTTAGCATTAATATATGAATGAATTATATTCTTATGAATGACATTAGACATAGGTGATGTATTGGAAAAAAGATATAGTTACTTAATGGAAGTAGAAATACTAGCCCGAATTTCACAAAGCTAAATGAAAAATTACTTGATAAAAAATGTCTTTCCTCATTCCAAGGATCGGTCCGAATTTCAAAAATCTAAATCAGGAATTACTTAGCGCAAAGTGTCTCACTAATGTAAATAAAAAATAAGTTCGCAAAATGTATTTCCTCGTTTACAATTTACCAAGGATACACAGATGAAGTCAGATCAATTTACTAGTGTTATGTTGTAACTATGTTCAATTACTTAGGGTTAGGGTCGTGTCAAAGTCGCACCATTGTTTAAATACAGATTTTCCGTACGGTTTTTGCAACAATTTGATTATTTTTTGTGCGCACACAAAAATATATTGTTACAAAAAACAAGCTGACATCTAAACGATGTAGGTAATACGAATTTTGTGTTTAGGATGTTTTAAATTATTATCATTATGTATGATTGTGTAAGAGGGTAAATCGGTGTTACGTCAAAATTATTATTTTTCAAATTACTCTTCAATAAGGAAAACAAGTTTTGTTTAAAAATAAAGAATTGAAAGTTATTACAGTATCTCCTATGTACTATGTATATGTTATTCTTTTATTTCACATATTTTATTGTACAAACGTAAACATTTATTTATGATACCTAGTTATTTAGTTACATCATTTATTTTATACGACGCTTAGTGCTAAAAGTGACGATTGCAGTTTATATTTTTTAGCCCGTAGGATCGAGGAAAATAACATAAGAAATAAATATAAAGTCAGTTGCAAAAGATTTCGTTAAAAATATTAATCGTCGAAACTCGAGGTTATTTTGAATGATCGAGAAATTTAATAACATTCAAGAATTAAATATTATTATATAATTATTTTAAGAGACCGCATAATAATCGGGATTGGAAAAAAATTTAGTGTAACATTTTTCCGTTACGCGCCATCTCTTTCTTATCCCTACTACGCGTGATTCGACGTATTTCTGTAAAGTTGCATATAGTAAATTATTTTTTGAAAAATAAGGTCATAAAGAAGTTTCACTTCTTACGTGTGTACACTGTACACTAGTACATGCACACATTTTTTGTACACTTTCAAGGATTATCTGCAGTTTACTTCACTTTACGTAAACATGGCATTTAACGGAGGAAAATCAATTATTACGTAAACATGTAGGAACAAGGAACTTTCATTGTATCTTAAACGTTACTATATGAACTCTAATCTATCATGACATAATAGGTATAGCAACAGATATAGTTTAAAAAACGCTTTAAAAAGATAAACTTATGAAATTATTTTATTGTCACTACTCACTTTACTAATATTATAAAGCTGAACAGTTTGTTTGTTTGAACGCGCTTGTCTCAGGAACTACTGGTCCGATTTGCTAAATTATTTCGATGTTAGATAGCCCATTTATTGAGGAAGGCTATAGGCTATATATCATCACGCTAAGACCAACAGAAACAGCAATGCGGGTCAAACTGCGGGACACAGCTAGTACATAATATGTAGAGACACATACATGTTTGATCGTAATTCTAGCCCATGCATTTTCCCTATCCCATTAAAAAGTTATACATAGATTGGCAATATTATGATTAATCCAAGATTGATTGCATGTAAATAGTCGTTAACTTGAGAAAAGTTTCTTCAATATACTAGCTCAAGTCTACGGCTTCGCCCACATAGTACTTATACTTAAGTAAAAGGTGACTTATATGTTACTAACCTACATACTTGTATTATTTTAGCGAATTCCTCATTTACCTACTTACTCGTTAAATGTAACCGAAATCTTATTAGTAATTTACACGCTAAAGATCTTTAAAAATATTCACAGCCACCCAAAAATGTGTTTATTTTTGTAGTAATTACACAGAAATATCTATCTATTACATTTAAAGAAAGGCATACTAAGTTACAACATAATACCTATGTATTATACATACTAAAACTGGATTTTCCAATTAATTTCCTAGGTATATCTAAATAAAGCACTCTGGGTATTACGAAGGTTGTTTTGCAGTCAGTTGAATTAAATAGTTTAATTCATTTGCATATATTTTTCTAAACAACCTCGCTGGCGGCCTTATGTCAATGTCTATTTTACATCAAAGGTATTTTAGAGAAATACTTCTTCTAAGTCCAAGGTATTCAGGATTATTTATTGTTGAGTGCTTACAATAACGCTAAGTTGTTTGCCTGTCTAAATCCTATTTCCTACTAATATTATAAATGTGAAAGTTTCTGAGGATGGATGTATGTGTATGTGTATGTTTAAATACTACTGAACCGATTACAATGAAATTTTAGCACACATATAGAGGGTAACTTGGATTAACACATAGAATAGGTTTTATCCCGGAAATCCCACGGGAACGGGAACTATGCGGGTTTTTCTTTGAAAGCTAGTGATTAGATACATAAATAGAGCACAACTCGTAAAAGGAGTAAATTGTTTATAAGTTTTGCAAGGAAAATATGCGGCTTTATAACAAAGAAATTGCCATTACATTGAAATTTTGAGCCGAAGGATTCATTATTTTGACCTGTGTAATTATGTCAATAAAGATTTTTTATTTTTTATTTATTTAATATAAAATGTGACTTAAACGTTAAGTGAAGTAAAATATTTTTTAATTCGCTACGATAATGTATACGCACAAGAAAAGATTTCAGAGATTTCAAAGCCTTCATTTATCAAATAAACTCTACATCACAAGAGTTGCAATTTAAGACTTACTTAATGTTCATTAATGTGTTCTATTTTTAAACATCTAGTATGTATAATTAGATGTATTTTTTATATATTTTATGGTAAAAGTTATAGTTTTATTACAATTAACATCCTTCTAGTCGATATAATAAACAAATTTTTCTGAATCTCGCAAGGGAAATGTTTTCGCAACCCATGGTTATATCCGCAACTTTCTTATTTATCATACTAAGAAGGACTTCAAAGTAGGCCAAGTTCATACAAAATATTACATCAACGAATTATGAATGTACATATTACATATATGTACTTATATAAGTCGATGTTTTAGGAGGTATTGTTAGATAAGCATGGAAGTGAGAATAGTGACCTGCTTTTATTTAAATTAGCTTTTCTTTGAGTTCCTTATGATCAATTAAATCTATCTTTATGTATGTTACGACTGAATTAGGAGATTACAAGATTTCAAACACATGTTGTTATTGCTGTGTAAAAATTGAAACCTTAAATATTAACAAATTAGATTATATTATGACATCACGCTACAACTAATAGTGGCGGAGAATAAATAAAAATCTATAATATTATAATGCTGAAGAGTTTGTTTGTTTGTTTGAATGCGCTAATCTCGGGAACTACTGGTCCGATTAGAAAAATTCTTTCGGTTTTGGATAGCCCATTTATCGAGGAAGGCTATAGGCTATATATCATCACGCTAAGACCAACAGGAGCAGAGCAATGCGGGTGTTATAGAAATGGGAATCTTCCCTCGTAGAGCAGACGAATTTGCGTGGGTAAACTAGTAATCGTTAAATCTATCAATATTGATACATGTTATTTACAATAACTAATGAATAAATTATATGTTTGACCGACTAACATCAATGCTCATTACCTAAGGACATTCCAACTACTTGAGGATTCTTTGTATTGAAGTTTACTTTGAATTACTGTTACGTCGTTCATGTGTACTTATAGCGTAAGTAATTTAATATGTCCATCTCGTTCTTTGGCATTCAAAGGGACATGAGTTAAAAAAGGACTGCTATATTTATAAATTTTCTTGCAATGTCCTTCAGTTTCATCCTTATTTGTACCTCTAATTATTATATACAAGAGATATCAGATATATGTATATAATTTATATATAAGTAATATTTTTTACAATTTACGTAAGTAAACATTTAGGTAGGTTAAGTAGGTTTAGGTATTTTGACTAGCAAAAAAGTCTGGCAGTATATAGAAGATAAACCTATTTGTCTGTAAAGAAAATCGAACATTGAAACAGATATATATGCAATTATCCATACAAGGGTTCACACGTGATTTTGCTTATGTATTTTACAGTACACGAGTGATTATATTCGTGACATATTATGAGCACATACGTTCAATGCGTCAACTATAAACCAATATTGGTCTTGTATGTTACACAATTTTATGGAATTACCTGAGACATGGCATTCGTTCACAATCAGTTGAGTCAATGATTAATCATTTATAATGAATCGACATTTTAATATATGTATGGTTTGTGGACAACATACTATCTAGTAAACATGTTTTATTCTTGTAAAAACATTCAAACGTAGGATCAAAAGGCATTTTATGCAAACTTAAAAGAGAAAGAAAAAAAACACTCAAGGTCGTTTAATAAAAATGTGTTTTTTTCGTGACGTTTAAAAATTACATCGCATTTAATGTTGTAAAAATAAATTATCCAAATCGTAATTCTTTTTGTATTTACACTCTCAATTACTAAACTATACAGCGAATTTTTTTTATGAAAGATCTATGAACCTTCTAGCCAAGGTAACTTTCAAATTGCAAAATCCATTTCTATAATATTTAGCAAGATAAGCATACAGATCGATTATAAGTACTTTCTAACGGAAGCGAGTTCATGACCCAGTTTGTCTTCTAAATTATCAATTATGTAATTCATTGCATCATTATTGTCGTCCGGCCTATCATAGATTTTCTATTGAAAATATTATAATATAGAAGCTGAATTAGTAATTAATGAAAAGGTCTTAGTGGAGACAATAAACTACAGATCTAAGATATCTCTAGTTTGACTCTCCTTCTATCTAATTTTACTTAAAAGGTTGACAAATTAATCTAGAAATTAAAGTACATACTACATATTTATATCGGATTTAAAACGCGATTTATTCCATGTTTTTACTAAGACTCGTTAAATCTACCGCAATGAAATACTACACATTTATATAACGAAAATAAGTATATCATTAAAGTGAATAAATAAAGTGCAATGCATCTGCTACCTAAATAAACGTTTTATCATACAAACTAGTTTAATCATATAGTTTAATTAATTTTTTGCGAAAACAAAATCGAGTTTTAAAGTTTTTATTGTTATTTAATTTATATATTATCCATTCATAATGAGTGAGAGAGTGAGAGTGAGTGAGATTTAGGCAAATATTTGAATAATAGGCACTCAGTCGTATTTGTCCATTCATTGATTAAATTTTGCGCTTAACAACACGTTTAGTTCTTTATTTTTAATACTACTTAAAATATGTATTGTTGTTTAAGTATATTTGAATTTTAATTAATTCTTATAGTGTACAAAAAATATAATAAATGCCGTAAATAAATATAAATTAATACAATTTACAGTAGTTGATGAGGCCCTTTGCCATTAATATGTTTTAGAAATAATAAAATGTAAAATATGAACACAAACAATTTTAATATATTATTCAAATTCAAATTCAAATTCAAATATTTTTATTCATGAATATGGGTACAATTCAGATCTTATACAAACATAAGTCCCGCCATATCCTGCCTGTTAGGCATATGAAATTACAAATACATATTACAGCTAAACAAATAATAATTTTATCTTTAAAGTCCAAAATTATTTTAAATTTAAGTCAAATACATTAATAAAATAAATATACACTAATAAGTCAATAGTTATGTAACAATTATAAGAAAATCATTATTACACATCAGCAAGTGATTTATCATTAATATAGTCCTTAATACAGTAATAACATTTTTTTATTAAAAGGTCTTTTAATTTGCATTTGAATTTAATTACACTTTCTATATCTATTATTGCCTTAGGTAGTCTATTATACAGTGTTGGACCCATACCAAAAATGCTTTTAGAGAAATGCCTAGATTTACTGGGTAACATACATATTTTATGATCATTACGCTTACTTTTTAAATGTTCATACATACTGAGATTACATTTTACAAACATTATAACTTCATATATATATAAACACGGTAGAGTTAATAGAAAAAACTTTTTGAAATATGGAACACAGCTGTCTGTTTGCTTTATACCAGATATAGCTCTTATACACCGTTTTTGTGACTTAAATGCGGTTTCTATATCTGTACTATTACCCCAGAATATTATACCATAGCGTAATATGGAATTCACATAGGCATGATACGCAGATAATAGAGTTGCCTCGTTTGCTACTTTTCTCAGCATATAAAGGGCATAAGACAGTTTGCTTAGTTTCGAGTAAATATGGTCAATATGAGCCTTCCAATTCAAATTTTCATCAATGTATATACCTAAGAATTTCGTCTCATCTATTTGCGTTAATAATTTGTTTTTGTACATTATGTTCAGGGGGTTACTTAATTTATGTCTAGTAAATGTCATTAGTTTTGTTTTTTCTAAATTTAATGTCAGATTATTCATTTTAAGATGATTTTAAGCCATGTAATCATTTTGTCTAGGGAGTCTGTCACATCTTCTTTGAGGTTTATTATATCTTCCGAAGTGAAAATTGCAGTACTATCATCAGCAAACATAACTATGCTATTTCTAATGGATTTAGGGAAGTCATTTATGTAAATATTAAATAATAGCGGTCCCAGTACACTGCCTTGGGGTATACCATATCTAACTGTGTCAAGTTTTGATTTATATATTGTCATGACCCTAGTATCAGGACAAATTCGCTTTATTTGTGTATATTGCTTACGACCAGTTAAATATGATTTAATCAGATTCAAAATGTTACCTCTTATTCCATATCTTTCTAGTTTATCTAGTAATATTTTATGAATCACACAGTCAAATGCTTTCGTCAAGTCCATGAATATAGCACAAATATTATTTTTGTTTTCTAGGCTTATCATAATTCGCTTTAGAAATTGATGAATGGCCATGTTAATAGATTTACCTTTACGAAATCCCCATTGTTCCTCAGCAAATAGATTTTTCTTTTCAAAATAATTATTGAGATGGTTATAAATTACCTTTTCAAAGACTTTCGATATAACTGGTATGAGTGCTATAGGTCGATAAAAATTAAAAATTAATGTCTTCCTGACTTCCTTTATTCTTAAATATGGGTTTAATAACAGTTATTTTTAGCTTATCGGGAAATTTACCACTAGTCATGCATACATTTATAATATGACATAGTATTGGCGATATAATATTTGAAACTTTTTTAATGATACCAGTTGTTATTTCATCATATCCCGTACTATTGGTGTCGTTAAGAGAAAGTATAATCCTATTTATGTCTGTAGGTGTTGTTGGATTGAGGAACATGGAATGAGATGTGCTTGGAAAATTTAAGCAGTCTTTAGATGGGATGTCCGTAATATTCTGAATTCTTAATGGATTTGTAAAATAATCATTGAATATTTGTACAATTTTTAATGGATTTTCAATTTTCTCGTCATCAACAGTAATTGTAAATATTTCATTGAATTTGTCTGTATTTTGTCTGCTTTTGTTTATAACGTTCCACATGGCCTTTACTTTATTATGTGCGGTTTTAATAAAGTAGTCGTTTTGTGATTTTTGGGTCAATTTAATTATCCTTTTTAGTCGTCCAGAGTATTGTTTATAATTTAATTTATTTATTGTAGTCTGATTTCTCCTGTATGTCCATAGTAGCTGCCGTTTTCGTATAGAGCATTTTTTTATACCTTTAGAAATCCATCTTTGTCGTTTATGCGCAAGAACCCTTATTTTTATTACTGGAAAGCATAGCATATTATGACTTGACCTTGCCTATGACATACCCAAAACTCTATAGATAATTTTAGCGATAGGTTCCAATCCGGAACACATAAATCCACAAATTATGTAAACAATTGAACAAATACTAACACACACGAATTCTGAAACCATTACACAATTTTTTGTCAGTCGTATCAAACAACAAAATGTTTCCTGTTAGCTTATAATATCACGATTTCTCTAATAACAATAAAAACCACTGTTTATCAACTAAATACGACCATTATTGTTTCTTAACTATTCTTGTTTGTGGCAAAAACTTGTCTGACACAAAATGTCGGACATGTGCAGAATCGAGGTAAGTGTGTCAAACCGAAAGTCTTATATAAGCTAACCTTTCCATGTTGGCCCAACATGCGCCAATGTTGGAGCCAACGTTGGTGTAGGTCCTTATAATTATTATTACTAGCTGTGGACCCACGGTTTTACCCGCATTGCTCCGCTCCTGTTGGTCTTAGCGTGATGATATATAGCCGCCTTTCTCGATAAATGGGCTATCGAACACCGAACGAATTTTTCAAATCGTATTTATTTATTTATTTATTTATAATCTTTATTGCAACCAACACAAATACAAATTTCACACACACAGACAGGACATTTGATGCAAAGGGCGGCTTTATTGCTTCAAGCATCGTACCAATAGTTCCTGAGATAAGCGCGTTCAAACAAACTTTTAACCAAAATTCCGTCTTACACATTTGAAATAGATGTTATAAGTTGATAAACGTCGAAATATTTAACTTGTCTTGTCACCGCTTCTGAACATTTTTTCTCTCATCTTAGTTGATTGATGTTATACTTTGCCTCAAGTAAGATCAAATTACACATAGTTTACAATTTCATCTAGACCGGTTAAGTACTAAAAACATTGTGAAACAAGATTTTATACGCATTACATCTACTTGTCACTTACAATTCATCGTTTCAAGAGAACAACTTTATAACAAACAGAGAGACAAACAAACGAAATTATACTTAAATACAATTAATATGAAGAAATACATGAATGTAGGGTGACCTGTACGGCCATTAGAATCATACGATCACACAAATTGCGTATTGCAAAGTCTCGACTGGTCCGACCGGCCTGCGTCTTGCTCCAAATAATATGTTTATAAAGGCTGTATGAATTATTAACACGGATAAATAATCGGTTTATTAGCTGTATGTTACTGTTCGCTATTTAATAAACTATTGGGTTTGTGATATTTAACTTTTAAAAAGAGCAACTATGGAGTTTCTTGCCGGTTCTTCTCCATAGATACTGCTTTCGGAATCGGTGGTAAATGTTAAAAATATGACGTTTCAAAAGTGCTTCTCGAAGAAGTCTAATTGAATAAATAAATATTTGAGTTTGAGTTTAATTGTTGAGGTTTAATAACGGACTATTTGTTATAAACAAATACTTTGCAAATCGACTCTATTTATTTTTATAGTATACATTAGGTATCGTCAATGCAGACCGTATTTACTATGAATTTAAACATTACTTTGTATTATATAAGTGTCTTGGAATCTTCCATTCTCATATTTATAAAGATTATCCCACATACACAGTCAAAGATGTTTACTATGCACATACAGAAATCCACACCATCAATATTCTAATACGAGTTAAACAATATAAAATAAGCATACAGTTTAAAAACACATTCAAGTAATTAATATCGCATATAAAATTAAACTAAAACATTTATTTATTTAACTAGACTTCGTTTAGAAGCGCTTTTGAATAGTCATTAGTCAAAATACAGAATAATAATAATTTTCTACCAATAATAAATTCCCCGTTTAAAATCAATCCTTTGAACTAAATAGCAGACACTTTAATTAAAACTAACGTCACTATCACCAACCACGTACCATCTATATAACCTCTATGAAATTCGATTTTCCCAACCGACCTTGCGAGCCTTCGCAATTTGTATGCACTACAGCCTGGCACGCGACTGCCAACACGTGCCGTGAAATATATGATAACATAGTATGTGTGTATGTGTAGTCTTGCAATGTGGATTGTGGATTAGTATTTGATACGTTTGTGTGTGGTTTAAATCGTGATGGATAACTGTGTCATTTGTAATATTAATTGATTAGTAATGTATTCGTTTAGATTATTTATTTAGTTGAAGAGATCGTATTTAAGTTAGGAGTAGAAAAAATATCAATAATCAAAGTATTAACTTATACAGCACGAAAAACAGTAATAGTAAAAAATTATATCTTTTTTCACGAATGTAGTGTTTGTTATTATAGAACGCCATTCATCTGTCTGTTATCATCTATATATGTATATCAAACTCATCTTAATCTATTTAGAGATTCATATACGATACCGTTACAAGACAGAAAGATAGAGTTACTTACGCATATAATATTAGTATAAAATTTTGCTCTACATTACACCTACGTCTTAAATCAAATGTTCAATTAACGACTTTGAATTTATTACTTTACATCGAAATTATAAATTACCATTTATTATAGGATATAAAATTTACTGCGATTCAAAGACTTAACAGACATGAAAGTGAACAGTTTTAAGAAATCTCATTTCAAGATCACTTAACCATTTTGAGAGTTGATTTTAAAATCAAAGATGGCGTCGATTGGCAATTATTTGCACAATATTTGAACTTGGCGTGGCCTCAAGCACGAAGGCTGCTAAACACCTTAAGCAGATATTTACTTCGTTTCCTGTACATGGCGATGTTTGACCACTTTTAGTGTAATCAATTTGCGATTTCAAGGTAAAGTCCTTATTAGGGATATTTAGCGTCAATATTAGCTTAAGATCCTCTTCTAAAGTAAATAAATTTGGTGTAGGTAAGCATCTATAATTCACTAAATATTGCAAACGGTATTTTTTTAAGCTATTGCATAGCTTCTATCGCGGGCCTTGAGCGCGGGGACCGAATCCAGAAATTCCGTAACGAAAAAACCTCACGCTCCCCACTCCGACGGGCACGGCGGAGGTGTGGCTTGAAGGCATGCTTTACCGCGGCAGACCCCGAATGCCACACGTCTTTTTTTAATTCCATATTTCAACGTATTTGCAGTTCTACTTGTCCAATATAACGAATCTCAATTGCCTAGTCTATGTTGAGATGTTTTCCAAATATTAACTGAATAATATTGAAGAATATTTATTATACAGTATATCTTTGCTTGTAATATGACGCACACACATTGAATCAAGCTATAATAAAGCTTACCTATTCATAAAATCTAATTAAATCTCATTTAGCTGTTTATTAATAAACACTCTCATACAGACATCAATAAATTCATATTACGTAAGAAATTCTATAAAAAACGTGAATGCGTCATTGTAACCAACGTAATATTCCGTGAATTAAAAAACATATACGTAATATATAAAAGTTAAAGGTTGCTTTTTGTCCCCCCTTACATGACGCAGATAAATGGCGCCAATCAATTATAAAAACATAATATAATGTGTACAATAAATACATACATAAATTTTGAAAAATTATTTCGGTGTTAGATAGCCCATTTATTGAGAAAGGCTTATAGGCTTATATATCATCACGCTAAGACCAACAGGAGCGGAGCAATGCGAGTAAAACCGCGGAGCACAGCTAGTTGTTCTGAATATCAAGTAGTTAATACATGTTGCCATAAAGATATAATTTTTAACCAACCACATCAAGCAAATTATAAGATTACAATTATTAATATTCGGGTTCCTGTAGATATTCTTGTATACAGTGGAACCTGGTTAAGTGAGACATCAAGGGACCGGCAATGTCGTTTCACTTATAGAGGTATTCCACTTACCCAGTGTCTCAGATATACAGGTATAAATAAATATCTGTCTCATTTACAGAGGGTTCCAACTTCCAATAATAATTTGACATTTTTTAAATAAACATCTGTATAAAGCGAAACTAAAACTGAAGGTAATTGAAGCTCAAAATTTGTACTTACGTATTTGGAATTACTTGTGGAATTTGTGAGTAGAATAAGAATAAGTAAACAAACAATGTTATCTCAGTTACAGAGGTTTATGCATATAAAATTTACTCGCTGTCTCAGTTATAGAGGTAACTATGATGATAAATCGAAAGAACAAATCCCAGATATAGAGGTTTACCTCCTCCCACTAACAGAGGTAATTCAGTGCCAAAGTGTTGGGACCTCAGCATTAGTTCCAGTTATGGGGGTTTCTCACTTATCCAGGTCCCACTTAACCAAGTTTCACTGTATATATATTTTCAGTAAATAAATGTAAATAAGCATAGCATATATAATTCATAACGGATGTATTATATACTTATGTATTTACCGATTTATGTCACACAAGGAAGAGTGTGACATGTGAAAGATCCACAATAGCATTGTTTTGTATGTGTGTCAGCGAAAAGCCTGGGAACGATTCACAATGCACTTCGTCAAGGCTCATTTTGTTATAATCAAAGTACTTACATGACAATTTATTGTTTGTTGGCGATTAGCATGCTAAATTGAATTTTATATTGAAATGAAAACATTTGTTATATACCAAAATATAAATCCATACTAATATTATAAATGCGAAAGTAACTCTGTCTGTCTGTCTGTTGCTCAATCACGCCTTAACTATACTGAACCAATTTGCATGAAATTTGGTATAGAGATAGTTTGATACCCGAGAAATGGCATAGGATAGGTTTTATCCCGGAAATCCTACGGGAACGGGTTTTTCTTTGAAAACGCGGGCGAGGCCGCGGGCGGAAAGCTAGTACATATAATAAATATATCAAAAGAATGTACGACGCGTAGCTCATAGTTAGGAGGTTAAATTATAAGCTGTTTAAATCAATCTTTAGACTAATTATTTCTTACTTTAGTAAAAAAGAGAAACAATTCAATAAATAAATAATTAACAAACAATAAATCAGTTAAGAACAACTAGTATTTGCTTTTTAGAGCGTGTAAATAAATAAGATCACGAATATAATGCAACAACGAGCTATAAGGACTACATATAATTAGCTTTATTTACAATAAACTAGCTTCCTGCCCGCGGCTTCGCCCGCTTCTTTTAAAACCTAATAAATTATATACTAAAAACTTCCACGAGAACCACTCTATTTATAAGAAAAAACTACATCAAAATCCAATGCGTAGGTTTAATGATTTAAACATACAAAGGGACATAGGGACAGAGAAAGCGACTTTGTTTTATACTATGTAATGAAGGTGTATAAAAGTCCTTACAATCTACCCTGGTACTATTACAGGTTCTAATAATATTGCAGAAGTTCCTAGAAACTTGTTCACCTGTTGTTATTGCATACCAATGTGTTTTTATATATAACTAGCGATCCGCCCCGGCTTCGCCCGTGATATGTACATGTTCGCAATAAAAAGTAGCCTATGTTCTTTCTCAGGGTCTAAAGATTGTCTGTGCCAAATTTCATCAAAATCGGTCCAGTAGTTTATGCGTGAAAACCATACATACATACATACATACAAACCTTTCCTCTTTATAATATTAGTATAGATAAGCGTGCAAGCAAACCGGTGTGTCCCTGATGGTAAGTGACCATTACACTTGAGAATAGATAAAGTTAAGTATTTTTGATGTTATTGCCCACTACAAATACTTATCTAAACTAATATTATAAAGCTGAAGAGTTTGTTTGTTTGAACGCGCTAATCTACTGGTCTGATTTGAAAAATTCTTTCTTAAATGATCTAGTACATAGGTACTAAGATAATTAAAGAGCCTTTATGCTATAGTTTTAATCTATATCTCTATACTATATTTATATAAATCCGTTTTATTATGTCATTTATGTACTTACAAATTTTGTGTAACCCGTTGTCTATGTCTTTTTGACATAATAAATTTTATTTCATTTATTTATTAAGCTATTGCATAGCTTCTATCACGGGTCTTTGGCGCGGCGACCGAATGTAAAAATTCCGTAACGAAAAAACATAACACCCCCCACTCCAACCGGCACAGCGATGCGATGCTATGCAATACCTTTACCGCGGCAGTCCTCGAGTGCCACACATATGTTTTTTTCATACATTTACAAAAATCCACTCTAAATCTCACATCCATTAAGTAGAATTACGATTTCAATACACTTGAGGAAATTTTGCTTTATATTACCAAAAATCCATTGATATTATTGTAATACATTGAGCAAGCCACTTTCACTCGGGGTTCCCCGGTAACGAATATACGCGGATGCAGACAAACCTGTTTCATCTGAACTGTTCGAGAATTGCATTATACATAAGGTTACTTTGTTTCCAAAATGAGTGCTTAATCTTAATGTTTTATTGAAGTTTTTGTGATCGTATTTCCGCTATTATAGAGAAAATAACATCTTTTTGACTCTACATTAATGTGAATTTAGGTTTTCTGGATTTGTAGAAAATCACTACAAGTCGTCGATAGCTACTAGAAAAATGAGACAGCGTATTATTTCATATTTTGTGCCACGGTATAAATAATCCTTCTAATTATTTTTATTGTTACATACTATGTAGGAACATATAAATTATAAAACAATGCAACCTAGCATCATTAATTTGAGACTAACCGTACTCTTCTTCATTGTATGTCATATAGACTCTGAAGTTTCACCTTTAACTTCTAACAATAAATTTATCTGCAAACTATAATAAGCATTCTTACCATACGTTACGCAGACTCATCCCGTTATGTTTAGCGAAGTGTGCGATTAAATATAACTGTATTGAAACCGTTTAATTCACAGATAATATATCTCAATTAACGCCGAAAATAAACTGGGAACTGGAAAATAACGCACAATTTCTCCTGAAGACAAATTTCACACGGATACGCGAGCGCGTTGAAGTCTTTTCTATGAACCTTAATTTTTGTCAAATCGAAAGTTTTTGAAACGCGCGACTTTCAAAAATACGCTTTATGTTATTTGTTATTTAAATTATACATTACAGTTAATATATTGTTTTTTATATAAGAAAACGGTAGTAATCTGTTTCATAATATGACGAATACGGAAGACCGAGCTTAATTTAAACATAATTCAGACACCATTAACAAGTTTAAATTTTTACCACAATTAACCTTGTGTCATCCATAACAGGAATCGAACCCGGGACCTCAGTTAATTATTCTTCAATCTGCACAGTGGTTTTGAAACTACTGTGCACGTAACACTGATGGAGGCTTACACAACATCCTCTCGTTACGTCGAGCCATTGATGATATGATACTATTAGTAATCGTTACGTATTAAAAAAAGATAGTTTTTTATACCATACTTTAAATGAAAAAAAAATAACAACTTTAACAAAGTTTTTTTATCAGTGAATAAAATACAGTAATAATGATGTAAAATATTTTATTTTAGTCGACGAAGACATATTATGACGATTTAAGATATTAAATGTTGATTAGACTCTATAATACATTGTGAAACAAAAATAAATAATAAGTAGGTATAGATGTAATAGATCCTCTAGATAGCCTCGACTAGCGTTGGAAACTAAATATTTTAAACTAAACGATACTTTTTATCAAGTTTGTAAGTGATAAAGACAAAAAATTAAAACGAAAAAAATAACAGGAAAAATATAACTATGCACATATCTTTTTTGTCCAAATTCAGAAATATACCAATAAAATTCCAATACTAAAATGCAAATATATTTTTTCTCGCCAATATACAGATACAACTTTTATAACTAAATATAATAAGGTAATAATTTCGTCCCTTAGTTTTAGGTGGTAGAATCTATAATGATAAAAGTCCTGTCCCTATTGAATATTTATATTTCACATTTGTTTAAATCATTCGTGAATCGATCCAGGACCCCTCATAGCTCACGCGTTAACCACTGTACCAAGGAGGCGGTCAAAAAACATTAAGGCGCTGAACAACATAAATAAAAGCAATAAGTTGAATTACGGTATCTCTCCATAATATAACTTGTTGTTGATCTCAACCGCTGGTCACGAATCGTTCTACCAATGCATAAACAACTTTTTACAACACAAAAGGTCATTCAGGGTCAGAAACTAATTCATTTATAAAACCGATTATATTATTAACTAGCTTTCCGCCCGCGGCTTCGCCCGCTTTGTCTAAAACATAATAAATTATATACTAAAACCTTCCTCTTGAATCACTGAATCTATTAAAAAAAACCGCATCAAAATCCGTTGCGTAGTTTTAAAGATTCAAGCATACATAGAGACATAGGGACATAGGGACATAGGGACAGAGAAAGCGACTTTGCTTTATACTATGTAGTGAAGAGTGACTCGGTGTATAATTTTGTGATATGTACTTTATTGAATGTATAAGGAAATAAGTGGAAACTTTGCTGATATGTGTATAGTATTTTGTTTTTTTAATTTTAAGAAACACTGTATTGTTTGTTTCCCAAAGACAAATAAATAAATAAGATTGAACGTTTATATGAAGTGTGATGTGTTTCAAAGCATTCATTTTATTAAGAGGCCATATCGATTTTAGAGTGATTTTGACTTGTTTCTGTAATTCTTTAGGCGCTCGTTTAACAAAACTAAATTAGTAACAATGTGTTTTATTATCTTAAATTAAAGATTCATTCAATATCTAAAATATGCTCGAGACAATTTATTGATATTCATTGTCCAGTTTGTTTAATAGCCAATAACCTGAGGCGTGTTTTAATTTTTTCCATGCGGGACGTTCGTGTCTTTGTAGTTTACACGGAATTTAAAAGAAGAAGTTTTCATATAAAATATACAACAGTAAAGACACTGAGACATCCTAAAATATGCTCGAGGCAATTTAAGTACTTTTATTCAAAAATTCAAAGAAAATCTAAGTTAAAATAGCCTTACTTTGATGAAATTTTATGTGTATTTGGCGTCGAATTTCTAAAACATACAACAGAGTAAAAAATAAATAAAAAATACACATTCAATGATAGATTCATGCTTAAAAATTTGCAATCAAAAAAAATACATATTATATGATTTATGAAAGTAATGGAATATTTTAAAGTTCTCTAGAATTTTCGATTATATACGGGAGCGCAAACGCTGTTACGGCAGAAAACACAGGTCGGTCGAGTCTTCGCAAAATGCGAAAAGGTTTAAAAAGTCGGGCACAGTCTCCTATACTGTGCCCCAATTTACAAATATTTCTATCCCCAAACAGGGCGATTCGTCCTCCCAGTGACCTGCCCGTATTAGCGGGCAGCGCTATCAACCTGCTGCAGAGGACGAATCGTCCTGAACAGCATCCCCCACGCAGCCTCCTAACGGAGGCCGCGTGTGTGAAGACTGAAGACCCTTGCTGCTGTTACGGCAGACCGCGCTCCGCGCTTTAGGGAGTAGGACGTGTTGCGCTGCTCCGTCAGACACAAAATTACTAAAGTACGTTTTTCCCGCGCGTAGTAGGCGGGAAGCCCACGATATTAGATTAGAATTGGTGGAGTAGACGATAACGAGATAATAAGGTCCTATAATGTTTCCACTTTGAGCGCTTTCAGCCTTTGCTACTCGACTACACGATGATCGCGTTAAAACGTAAAAATACTAGCTTTCGTCCAGTGCAATTTTGTATTAGGACTCTTAATAAGCTAGCTGTTATAAGCAGAATATACCTACATCTCTATTTATAAATATCCAAAATAAGAATGTCGTGATAATTAAAAAAATCTCACACGACGTTGCTAAAGCCGCAGGCCTCTACAACCTACAAATTGGTTAAGTTATTAAATTAAATATACCTGAATAAGAAACGTATATTAAAATCAATATTTTACCGAATGGCTAGAGGTCAACCAGTTATCATAGTCCACAAAACCAGCCGAAAGCCTTAAACACGGATCAACGAATGCCGCTTAAAAATAACTCAGACAATTTTTTTATGGAGGCACTTTAAATTCCAATCAGTGGTCACACGTCGTAAGACTGATTCAGTACTTTCTAGACATGGGTAGGTAATGCGTGTAATAGTACAAAAGTAATATCACTTTGACACGTAATGCAACATCACGCATTACGCATCAGTTACAAACATCACTCGCATCACTCACTTTTTTTTATTTTGTTTTACATTTGCTTGCGTTCATTACAATTATTAACAAACAACATAAAGTACGTGGCCAAGTATGAAGGAAAATCAACTACATTTTTTAAATATTTACTTAAATTGTAATTTTACGATATGTAATAACTAATAAGTATTGCAGTTATTATTGCTATTTTTCAATATTATGATCTGTAATACTTCACATATCACCATTAATATAATATAAACATTATAATATTATTAATGTCATCATTTCATTAAAAATCGATCGGGTAATGTGTGATGTTACGGAGTAATATCACTTCCGTGGAAGAGATGCGTGATGTTGCATTACTATTTGACGTACTGTTTTGCGCATGTCTAGTACTTTCATATGTTACAATAATAACTTACTTTTTAAGTTCTTATGGTATAGAGATACCTAATTTAATAAATATATACATACTAAAAATGCTTGAAAATGTTTAGGTCTTTTCTCTCTGTTTCACCTATATACTATTTAATATATAAGAAAGAAACAAACAAAATTAGTAGTTATAGCAGTCATAATACTATTACATATTTTATATATAGATGCTGCATGATAACAAAACAAGCTAAAGTGACGAAGAATTTTCTCATAACATAGCTCTATCTTCCGATATTAATGACATTACATTTAGAATCTACAGTTTAAACCGTCTTAAAGTGTGTGTAATTTAAACGTTAAGGTATTCCAAATTATATATATATTTAATAAATTGTGTAAATAAGTCTTTATTCATGTATAAATACGAAGATGGTAGAGCTAACGTTGCGCGCACGCACACACACACACACACACACACGCGCGCGTTCACTGCACACGCAAGGCCGGTGTTGTTTGCAAAACAATTGCAATTAAAGTATTTGTTCTATCTATTTAATCTAAAAATTAATAGCTATTAGAGCTATCAAAATATTTTATATTGATTGACTAGATAAATCTTATTAGAGGTGTGATTGTATAATATATAATTTGAGTTTATACATTGTTATAATAATTTATATATATTTGTATGATGCTGTTTTCTTTAATACGTTTAAAAATAGATTTTAATTAACCATTAGATTTTTGATGAGTAGCTTAGGTATTAGTTATTTAAGTAATTATAATACATAATATATTACTTTTTGCGGAATGTATTGTCTTTGAATTATAAATAACTTTACATTTTATTTTATATTTAATGTTTGATTATTGTTGTTGCAAACAATGTCTGAAAAATATGAGTAAATAAAAATTTTACCTAGTTCATAGAAATAACTTTGAAATCCTTTGTATAATTAAAGTTAATATTATTACTGAATATCATATTATGTTGATGACATAAAAAACAACATAATTCATTTACAAAAATCGAAAAAATTGCTTAAATTTTTGTCCATAGACTAACACCTACTTGAGTACCCATATCTAGAAGAAAGAATTAAGTATTTTTTTAATCTATGACACTTCGCGATTTTACAAAATCTTCCAATACAAATACCAACTCCAGCAATTATCAATGACTTCTATTCTTCAATTTATAACACTTTATTCAAACATTGACCAGGAACTGTGAGCTGAGAAAAAAACTAAATGCAAGTATACATAAATGTCACATAAGTAGTTTACTTTGACACGCATCCGACTTGATAGTGAGTCTAATGAGCTACATAATAGTATATAATAATGATTTTCCAGAATTATCTTAATAGCTTGAATAAAAACTAATAACGTCGTGAGACTCACGGAAGCGTTTTTGTAGGTTATTAATAAGTTGGAGAGACTCTTCTCTACAGGCCATTAAAATATTCTTATTTCTTGACTTGTATCTATACTAAAATTATAAAGCTGAAGGGTTTGTTTGTTTAAAAGCGCTAATCTCAGGAACTGCTCGTCCGATTTGAAAAATTCTTTCGATGTTATATAGCTTACTTATTAAGGAAGGCTATCAGCTATATATCATCACGCTAAGATCAACAGGAGCAGAGCAATGCGGGTAAAACCGCGGGGCACAGCTAATTATAATATAATCTTTATTAATCGGATTTTGTCACTGAAAGAAACGGTTTTACGGTTGCTATGGAATTTAATTTACCTGGATATGTGAAGAAAAATTATTTTATAAAAATTTAAGATCGTTTTTTAAGCTCTATATTTAGCAACGCATACTGATAATTGTAGTTTTGCAAAAAATATACAATAAATGATAATTCACGCATAACCTAATACTAATAGGTATCAAAATAGGAAACCCATAGAGATATTTATTTTAGTCTCTTAATATATCTTTAAAATTAACACATTGATAACCCATCGAAAACCCCACAAGGTTTATTAAATTAGTGTAACCATACTAAATAAAAAATATATAGTGTTCAATTACCACAAAGCGAAAACAAATACTTTTATATCACAGAAGTAATTCCAAATAAGCTATAATTTTCAAAACATACATTGGATTTTACTCTTATAGGTATTTTTTTATAAAAATAGAATAAGACAGTTAATCCAAATTCCAAAACTCTATGCCTCATTTATTTTACACATTCTTGCGAACAGCGAGGCGAAGAACGAACACGAATGCGGTATTAGATGTCGTCAATTTATTATTTCAAATATTTGTTTAATTACTAGGAAGTCATCTGAAAACCCAGTTTCTTCCTTTATGATGAGATATCTGTTGGCTCAGATAATTGTAAATAAAATAAGTATAACATGCTAAAATACGCACTGCTTGTTTCAATGTCAATTTATGATCATAGCATTGACATTCAACACTGGGTTTATTGTAAAAATAAAGAAAATTGACAAGCGCACGTAACTTGTGATAATTTTATACATGAAAATATCCTAGTATCTAGAGAATACCATCTAACATATGAGTTATAAACTTATAACACGTTTAACTCAAAGTATCTAGCTGTAAGTACCTTGTTTTGTAATCTCAATTGGCTCATAATTCTGTATCAAAATATATTAAGAAATATTATTTACTGTAATGCTGTATGATTACGAATAAATAAATAAATAGTATATGATAAATTTTGACTGTAACTTTGTATTGCTGTCTAGTATAAAATGCATCACTAACATGGTAAAAAACATAGTCGCTTCCCGCTGTCTGTCTGGCACTATGTAACCTACGGTCTTTAACTACGCTGATTTTGGTGCGATTTTTTAAATAGATAAAGAGGAAGATTCAAGAGGAAGGTATATGTATATAAGATGCATAAATTCACGCGTACGAAGCCAGAGCAGGATGCTAGTAATAATGCATAACAAATATGATGAAACACCCGTAGCATCTTGAAATTCGTCATAAAACCTAATGCAAATGAATAACAATTTATCGATAACCGCGATTCAATTGTTTACTATACCAAGGCCTGTTAATTAGATCTTCAATTTATAAACAATTACACAAATGTAGTAATCAAGATAATGAACTTGCAACCACTGAACAACAACCTTTATAAATATTGATAATGTTTACGGAAAAATATACTTTATGGTGTTGACACGCGATTGGATTGAAATCGTGTTTCGCTTGATTTCATTTTTAAGATGTGTGGAGTCGAAAATTATTCTGCAAATAATATTGAGGGTTTAACAAATGGTATGTGGAAGTATTTAATGTTTGTGCTTTGAATTTGTATGTATATAATAAAAGATATGGGTTTGAAAATGAGGAATTTTTCGGTTAAAATTAGAACTATTTAATTAACACTTTAAAGGTGTATGACTCATATCTGGTAATTATAAATAAGATGAGAATATTTTTATATAAATAATGACGTAAATAATAAATACCATTTTAAAAGATTTACTATTGTTTTTGTGTTTTCAAAGGAATTAACTTGAATTTATCTACGTTATACACATAAGTATAGTGACTTAACAAAAATTTACTTTGAGGAAGAAAACTATATTTTTATATCCATCATGTAAATTGTCAACGATATAAGTTTTATTTTTAACCGTTGCGAATGGCGAGATAATAACTATAATACCGGTTTCAGAACGCTTTATAAAAATTAAAAAAAAATCAAGAGACATAATATTATTATGTATAAGTATAAATACAAAATAGGTATATTCGTTTATAGCGTATGGGAATTACAAATTACCTTCATTTACTAGATACCAAGGCAAATTACACTATTGTTTAAAACTTATGAGAAATTGTTTAAAAGATAATTACACGTGTACATGACTTTTTATATTTTGTTTGATGATTTACAATTTTGAAATTAATTAGGTAGAGTCGAAAATTTCAAAAGTTGCTGATACCTAGTAAAAATTAAGAAGATGTATTTTAACTAGTGTCTACATCTGACTCTGCGCGGACTGTTATAACAGTATATAGTGTATTTTGTGTTATAAACATTTTGTTGCTAAATAAAATCAATCAATAAGTTTTTGCTTGACATTTGAGCAGTTTTTTCTATTGACTCGAACAAATGTATTAATTTTTCAAATATGAAAACGACTGTTCTTATCATACATTTATTACAATCAATGTCACAATAAATTAAAGATATATGATTTTTAGATTCAAAATTTAGACAATTAATTGTTAGCATATTCTTTGATGAATACTATAATATTTATTATCCTTATATCATTTAAAAATGGTTGACCTGATTGACCACTTTAATAGTCCTTTGATTTAGCTCAGTTATGAGTTAGTTATTTTATAATTACTTATATAAGGTACCAATTATATACTTAATTGAGCCATTCATCCGATGCAGTATGTCCACCTTGACACTATATAATCCTTCAGAAACTTGAGTAAATCTATACTAATATTATAAAGCTGAAGAGTTTGTTTGTTTGTTGGTTTGAACACGCTAATCTCAGGGACTACTGGTCCGATTTGAAAAATTCTTTCGGTGTTAGATAGCTCACTTATCGACGAAAACTTTAACATCACGCTAAGACCAATAGGAGCGGAGCTATGCGGGTGAAACCGCGGAGCACAGCTAGCTATATATATAGAGAAATCTTTGTTGGTATAACATACTGAAGATTCTTTAGGAATTAAAGAATTATAAATATTGTAACAATTCATTATAATATGATTATTTACTCAACGTTTCGAATACTTTACATCCAGTTGCAGTGTAGTTCCGAGCACACTGAATGTTAGATGTCTTGAAGTTCTTACTGTTTCTTTACCTAAAACTCAAGCATTTATTACTTACATAAAATAGCCTCTTTTTCTACTTTTTATACATAAATTGTGGAATAATGTGACATAGAGTAAAAATGTAGAGCTAATTGCAAATAAAGCAAAAAAAGATGTGGTTGAAATTGTGCATGCAGATAGATTATGCCATGAAGTAATGAGATGATGATGCATTTTTTTAATAAAAATAATCACTGAGTATACTTTATGAATTGCCTAATACATACGCCGAAGCACTATTATTATAGACACGAACCTAACATTGAAATATCAAAATATCAATCAGTTAATACAATCCAATTGAACGCTCTATAATTGTTCGTCAGTTGCACAACAACCCCTAAACCTTTATTGGTGGGATTTGATGCAAATATATTGTGTCACACAATTAGGTATGCGTGAAACGGAACATGTCAAAATGCGACTCACACTTGACCATGACCAGTTTACAAACGGACAGACGAAACGGGTGGTTCTATCTTTATAAGTGAATGGTATTAGGTAATCAGTCTACATTAGGTATCATATTTCATAAGATTCTGAAGTTAATTCCGCAGAACTTGCTCAGTTTAAGCTTGTCTGTAAACTATTTTAACCCAGTTTGATCGCGCAAATAATCTTTGTTGCGAAGTAAATAACGGGCTTGAAAAGTATGTCCTTTGTAATTTATATTAACAAACAAGCTCCCAGATTGAATTTAAAATAGCTTTAAATCTGTTTTTACTTACAGAAACAGAAAAAGTAGACTCCAAATGTCTCTACAGATAAATATATCGGTTTAATAAATTTTATTTAGAAAGCCTTACAACACACGTAGCACTCCACAAAGACATGTAGAGTCGAGACATAAAGCCTTAATTAACAGTAATTAAAAAACCTTGATCGCCAAGTTTCCTTTTGCCCTGTCGAGATAAAATTACACTTACGTTATAAGCATCTCGATTGTCGTGTCATACACTCACACACACACACAGCACAATTTATCACACGTACACTCAAACTTTCTAATTATTCGATTGTAGACGTGCGTCCCTTGTCGCGGTCGGCAGCTGACTGACGGCGGCTAGTTGCCTGGCTGCGTCCGAACCTGTCGTTGTCTCTACGGTAGAGCTGACGCAATTTGTTTCGGCAACTCTTGGGGTTTTTATTGCTACAATCGTATGACACACTCTAACAAGTTTAGTGGAATCTCGAGTAGCTGAGGATTTAATTTGTAGAGCTGTGGTAGAGTTTTATGTAAAGACATAACTTATATGTTATACGAAGAGTTTTAAATAAAAATCTAGAGCACTTGTTTCAAAGGAGAGATTTCCTTGGTAAACTTTGGAGAAAGCTCGCATTGTTTAAGGGTGACTGTACAAAATTTTAGTCGCTTGAAATAACCAATATGGAAAGAATAAACCTTTTTTTTAGATTTGCAGCTAATTTAGTATCTTTTACGAATAATAAATAGATTTTTCAGTGTAAATAGGCCTGTTACTAATGTGATAAAAATCAAAGTTTTAATAGCTAATAAAACAGGATAAACAAGCCTTTTTGATACATGTGTATCATCGAGACTATAATGAAAAATGTTCAAGAATACAACTTGTATTTTAAAGCAAATTTTTTCATAGTCGAAGCCAAAAATATATTTTTCAAGTTGTCTTAAGTTGTTATTAGTAAAAATACATCTACATATCAAGGAGTTTTCGAGTCCTAGGTGTATTTCAAAATAAAAAGACACTCACTTCACTATTATCCCCTTACTATTTTTACGAGTGATGTGTGTGTGTTTGTTTTAAAATGTAATGGTCTAAAATGTAGTTCTATTACGAAGAATACGTAAGAATACAATATCAAGTATAATGCTCTACCACAGATTAGATACTCTACAAACTCTACAAGCTCTACCGAAAATAGATTTCTGTATGAGTGTGTTCAGGCTATCGTAACATGAACTAGTATTTACTATAAAGAAGACCTTACCAAGTTTCCAGTCTTCGCCGTATTGCCGATTAAATCCTGTTGTTAATTCGTTCCGCAGTATTATAATTTTTCCATGACTATATTAGAACATTAGCTTAAGATATTTCATTAGAACGCTTCCGGTATGGTTTACGGTCATATGTACTAATGATACAATTATTATCTTTTCAATAAGTCCATTAATGTCACATTAACATGTTTAATTTGTTTACTTTTTCGTTTCAATCATTGACTATTTTGTTATTGTGTAGTTTTGAAAGAAATTGTGGTGAAAAAGTCTAAACGTAAACAACAATTTAAAAAACAATGCCATGCTTACACGTACTTAGAATGTCATTAAATGGAGAATGCATTTACATAGGCCTTGGGTATATACATTATACATGTATACATGTATTCTCCACATAAAAAAAGAATTACATTAACAAGGTCTTTCTTGGTTCTTTACGAGCTCACATTTCTTTTGATGTTGAGAAAGATAGCGCTGTATCTCTGATAGAGCACCAATTCATGGATATTACTTTAGTAGTTAAGACGTAAAATGTCAATAAACAAACAAATGATTCATAATTTCAAATAATTTCATAATATAAATGTAGATACATATTATATTCATGGATAACAAATGAATGGAAAAAATCTTTTTATAAAGATTTTTTGATTATTCGATTATTAGATGATTACGAGATTATTCTCTACTTGATATTTACACCTACACTCTTAAATATTTTGTCATTTTTCTGGATATTACTAACAATCCCATGCTTCTATTAATAATAATAATCAACAAACAATTAACAATAATAACATATTTTAAAATTGTCATTACCATCCAACAGTAAGACAATATTTTTTAATTGTCCAGTTTAAGCTGTCACATAGATAATTTTCCATAATATTTACCTGTCTCTGTGGTATATAGTATAATACTGTGATCTAAAACACGTAAATCACGGAGCGAAGTTCGCACCTGAGACTCGACTCACAAGGACAACTATAGCAACTAGAATATCTATAAAAATAAAAAACTGGACACCTTAAGGTTCAAAGCCTCTGTTTAAAATTCAAAATCCAAGTTTGTACAATTAGATTTATAAAAAAAGCTGTTTCTGGTTTTTAATTTTTAGTAACAGTCGTTAAGAATTTATTAATAATATCGTAGGTTAAGAATTAAGCAGGCATCTTACATCTAATTGATAGATGTAAGATGCCCGCTTCTTAATTCATAATTATTGCTGTATCAATATGTTCTCCACTAACGAAAAGAGGAAAATATTAGAAAATATGTAAGTAAATAATAACATGGTTTTTTACCACAAAAAGGTTTTAAGAAGTAAGTTACTATATCGTATTACCAAGAATAGTTTACTATTCACTGAATATCACTACATAGTATAAAACAAATATTGTATAATCTTATATATAAAATTCTCGTGTCACAATGTTAGTCTGCATACTCCTCCGAAACGGGTGGACCGATTCTCATGAAATTTTCTGTGCATATCGGGTAAGTCTGAGAATCGGCCAACATCTATTTATCATATGTACCACGGGCGAAGCCGGGGCGGACCGCTAGTATGTAGATAAATGAATCACACGTTTGTAGCTAAAATTTCCCATAAACATTCCTTCTAGAAAATTTGTTGACGGAGGATCCAAATAAGAAAACAACTTCAGAAAATAACAGTCCATATTCAAGGATCTGGATATCCCGATATTTGTGAGATATCTAATAACGTCGTTATTTCGCGCCAAAACCTGTTGTTTGACGTAAAGCCTGCGTCATACGGTCAACATACAAACATGCTTGACGCTTGTATATTATTTGACACATAAAATTTTACACTTTTTGTAGTAGGTCTTTCGCCTGAGATGCAGTGGTTAGCGATTTTATATCGAGCGTCAGAGTTTTTTAAGGAAACGAAATTAAATTCGACTGAATTAAGCTTTTTCAAATATGTACTTTTTATTTTGTTTGGTTTTTTATTTAAATTTCTCCCAACTTAAAGTTAATTGTTAATGTAATGTTCATAGCTTTCGTTATGAAAGACGAAAGATGCCTCTGGTTTTATCCAAAGCAGATACTAATTATTGTAAAATATTGTGAAACAATATACCTATGTACATATATTTATAGGATGCGACTGCGAAACAAAGCGAGACAGGGACTATAACTTCCTGATCTAAATGTTACTGATATTATTGAAGAATTTCAACCATAAAGACCAATGTTGAAAATGGTCTGACATTTTTGCACAATCAAAAGAAGGTAGGTAGGTATATATTGCAATTTCCGCCTTGTCTTTTGGATTTTTATTTTTCTTTACGTCTGTAACGTTGCAGAAACTCAAAATATTATTATTATCTATACCTACCTATAATCTATACTATGTAATATCATAAAGCTGAACAGTTTGTTTGTTTGA
>CAJQZN010017354.1:0-11762 GCA_907164685.1 Colias eurytheme | reverse complement strand
AAACGTGCGGTACCGTGCCGTGCCACGGTAAATTATAAAAGCACCCAATGGAACCTGCTCCGTCTATCCGTCCGTCCACATTCATTCATGCGTAAATTCCATGGAAGTATTAGAAACTTCAATTCCGTAGTGAACTAGGATACTATGAACGGTAACAAGTTCATGCGACCGAAGTATCGCCGTCCCTTACCTAACTGAATAACCAGCTGTTGGGCTGGATTTGGATTTGGATTAGAGAAGCATATAAGTCACAAAGCGTTGTCGGATACCAGGCAAGCAGACGTTCTCAGTAGTTACGGTTCGAGTCAAGGCAGTGGCCTCTACAACGCTGATATTATAGATGTTACACAACATAACACGTCTATCAGTCGGTCAGAGTATCGGTCATTTATAAATGTTTATATAACTATGAATACAATTTCCTAAAATTGTTAATAAAAATTAAATATTAATAAAAATATTTGATATTAGATTTGGTTATCATGGGTTACGTTAGGTACAAGCGGATTTAAATAATAATAATATTATTTATAATTTATGACGGATTTTATACTGACGAATGTGAATTGGATAAGGAATATTGAATACAAATTACAAAGCCCTAACAATTTATAAGTATCTATTTAGAAAATTAATTATACACTAAAACAACAAAGGAGTATATTGATGATAAGAAATGAAAATCCATATAAAAACATTAACTGTACATACTACATAGTAACTCAATGTATACCTAAAAATGAATTATTCATATTTTCATACATATAATATGTGCGTATTTTAAAGCTTTTACGAAAAAGTTTCGAGTATCAATTTGAATTTTTATTTTATTTTCATATCAAGCAACAATAGCACAATAAAAAATATTTACTTTTATTTATTTTTTTGATTAATGTTAGTCAAACAGCAAATGTATCTTAGTTAAATAATATCTAAACACTAGGCAAACATGAAACAAAGTAAATTGTAAAGGAAGGGGTTTGTTCATCTTCAAATTTGGGTCAAAGTAAGGTCAAAGTCAACGAAAGGTTTAAATTATTAATGTAGAAATTACTCAATGGTTTAATACTATCAAGAATTTTTGTTGACCTTACTTAAAGCCAAAACAGACCTTTATTACGAATCTTTACTTGACCCGAAATTTAAGAACTGGTCCACTCCTATATTAAAGTAGTTACAATGAAAATATCTCTTTTTTCATCACTTTATATTTAACTTTTTATTTATAAGCACATTATGGGTGGATTCGTATATAAATGTTATTCGTAGTATTACTCGATAATATTAAAATTTAAAATATCACCTGGGCCTTTAGGCAAACGTACCTAACGCCATGGAATAGAAACTGCTAACGCTAATTATTGACATAAGCTCATGAGATTTTGGTAATGGTTCGTTCACACTACCAAAGACGACGACGACCACGACCAAAATTACAATCTTGCCGAAATTTGTTCAAAATCTAAATTAAAATCTCCCGTCATTCTAGTACTCGGAAATAAAAAATTTCGAGATCAATTAATAAAAAAAAATAGTTTTTTTGCGATTTTCGCCGAGACGGTAAGTTTATCATACAATCACCTGAACCAAAATTGTAGATCATCTAATTATCTATAAAAAAGGTTAAATACATTTTTTTCTAGGAGCCACCGTTTCTATGAAAAACCTGTTTGTTTATCCATTGATCTCAAAGATTTTTTTTACAAAACACCAATACGACAGGAAATTCTTAAATTTCATTTTTAATTGTGTTTTGCACAATTTTATTTAATTGCGACTGGATGAAAATTTTTTTCGTGGTCGTCTTTGTCGTTGGTAGGGTGACCGAATCCTTAGGCAAAACATCATACGCTTATGTCAATTTCTATCGATAGCGTATTCTATTCCTTGGCGTTTTGACGTTCGTCTCGGCCTGCTGTAAACTGTCAAATACTGGCAATTAGAATACATTTCATAAATGGTAGTTTAATACGTTATTCTACAAATAAGTTTTAACCAAGGATTGAAAAATCAGCTCATTCAAATTCTTTTACCATCATTTTAAAAACCATATCATTCTCAATTCAAAGCGTTTTAACTAACTGGCTTTTACTAGATTTATGTAAAGCGCTGTTACCTTCTAGGTATATTTGTATGGATAGATGTAGGATAGGTGACAATAATTTTTAAGTTTAAGCGTGTTTATTAGTTAATTAATTATAATATATCATCACAATATTCCCGAGGCATTATACTTGGGAATTTAAGCTTAGGAGAGAGCGAAAATAAAATTCACCATTCCCAGCATCACTTCACTACATAGTACTTATAAAACAAAGTCGCTTTCTCTGTCCCTATGTCCCTATGTATGCTTAAATCTTTAAAACTACGCAACGGATTTTGATGCGTTTTTAATAGAACGATGATTCAAGCGAGGAAGGTTTTAGTATATAATTTATTAGGTTTTAGACAAAGCGGGCGAAGCCGCGGGCGGTAAGCTAGTACGCTAATAAAATTATATTACCCATAGACTTTAGAGCATTGAGTTAATATGTACTAGTACATGTATGATGTATCTCAATGCTTTAGAGCCTGTTTTTTAAGTCATCATTTCCTAAGTTCATAATTATGTTGGGAATAAGGTTGGGAATGGAAAACCTACACCTAGAATAATAATCAATGCTACTGAATCGAAAATAAATTTAAAACGAAAATAAAGCATTATAAATATTATTGTCGTGATAATTTATATTGAAACTGATAACTGGAGTTATTGACGTGCGTTATTAGTACACGATACACTGATAAGAAACCGTGATTGCGTCGATGAATTCACAATTGAATACAATTCATAATTCATATGTTTTAATGAGATGGTTAAACAAAATGTAATTTGAATTTAACTTAGGTCCAAATATAATTATAGGGCCCCCTAGATTAAAAAGAGAGACTATTCAAAAGCACTTATAAAAGTGGACATTAGAAACAACCAAAGGGAAAGGTGGATAATTCAATTATAAAACTAAGAAAAACACCTTTTAATTTCATATTTTAATGAGGCGGTTTTAAGCTTCCATTTTATCGAATTAATAAATTAAATCCAAGTTACAACATAATATTTAAATTTAATGCAACTTTTACTTGCTTTATTAGAAACGGAAAAAAAACAAGGCTGCGTATTCCAATACCTACTAATATTTTTTTTTTAATTCTCTCATTAAAATTAAATTATATTTGATCGATGAATTATTTAAAACCTGTTTATTTATTGGTGAAGACTAAAATAGGTGTTCGACATTTTATAACTAGATTATTTTAAAGTTTAGCTATCCAAACGAACTGAAAAACATTTAATGGCTGATTAAACTCATTCGTTAACTTAGTCCGTCTTTTGACAATTTACAATATATATTTTTATACATTATTGTGTAATACGTCATAGTATTACTAGCTACTAATTATTATTCTGTGGTATTACATTATCTGTGGTCTTCGACGAATAAGTTTTCAGTCCTTTTCAGTCCGAAGTTGTTTAAATAATTGTAACATTTTTTAAGAGTTATTTTACGAATCTATTAGTACCCGGATAACATAAATTAATTAGCATATAAAAAACCAACCATTGAAGACAGACGTGCGCGGCACCGTAATCAGACATAGGTCGGCAAAGTTTTTAAAAACTGCTTTAAGTCCGCGGCGTGCGCATGCGTCGTTCGTAAATCGTAATTCGTAACAATGTTGTTTTAAACAATAATATTTCGTTATTATTCAAGTGCTGTGTAAAATCTGTTTATAAATTTTGGATTTTTTCGCTCAGCTTAAAGTTGTGTGATAAGCATCTACTGGTTCGAATGTAAGTTTTTTTACGATATATTTGGATGTTATTATTCGAATTTGGAACATTTATGTATTTTATTTTTTAAATTTCTTTTTATTATTAAATAGGCATCGAAGTTTTGACATACTTTTTATTCTTCCATGTGATAGGAATAAATTATCTATAATTAATTTATTTAAATGAATTTACAGTAAAAATTACAATTGAATGTAGAAATATAGAGAAAATATTACGAATTATAAAAAATGACTTACTCTTTAATTTGTGGGTATTATGAAAATATTATCCCTTTTTATATACTTATTCTCTTTCTATATGTATTATTCTATTGTTTTATTACAACAAACTGTGGAACAGAAACATATTTTCCTTGAGATATTTAAAACAGCCAATACTAAATATAATTAATTTTCCTCGTTTGATAAATGCAATGCAATAATTTAACAATAAATTAGGAAACAATAGGGTATTTTTTTATTAATTATTATTGTTCGATTCTAAAGATCATAGATAACAATATTAATTTCAATGTAAAAATTTAATCTTAAAAGTTATAAAATTCTAATATGTAATATACCTATACTAATATTATAAAGCTGAAGAGTTTGTTTGTTTGAACGCGCTAATCTCGGGAACTACTGGTCCGATTTGAAAAATTCTTTCGGTGTTAGATAGCCCATTTATCGAGGAAGGTTATCCATACTAATATTATAAATGCGAAAGTAACTCTGTCTGTCTGTCTGTTACTCAATCACGCCTTAACTACTGAACCAATTTGCATGAGATTTGGTATAGAGATATTTTGATACCCGAGAAAGGACATAGGCTACTTTTTATCCCGGGAAATAGGATAGGTTTTATCCCGGAAATCCCACGGGAACGGGAACTATGCGGGTTTTTCTTTGACTGCGCGGGCGAAGCTGCGGGCGGAAAGAGGCTATATATTATCATCGCGCTACGACCAACAGGAGTGGAGCCACGGATGACGGAGGTGAAACCGCTTGGAGCAGCTAGTGTGTATACGTTATAACTGTATATTATTTTACCTATATGCAACGCGACAACAATGTCTGAATCGTTAAGATAATTTTCACTTATCTATAAAAATTATCGTCTGCAGTTATCAATATCTTGAATACGTAACAAAGGAAGGTTAATTATTGTGTATTTGAAATGTATTCGTTTTATTAGATAATATATTAATATAGGAAACCATTTATCTATAGGTACTAATATTACCTATGTGCTAACATTATAAAGCTGAAGAGTTTGTTTGTTTGTTTGAACGCGCTAATCTCGGGAACTACTGGTCCGATTTGAAAAATTCTTTCGGGTATCAAGGAAGGCTATATACTTATTATCATCACGCTGCGCTTCGACCAGCCACGGGGGTGAAACCGGGGGTGGAGCAGCTAATTAAAAAATAAGTTCGATTTAATATTATATTATCTAATTTTACGTGTATACCGCCGCAGGTCATAAATATTTAAAGTCCTTATTTTGCATGAAAATTTGAAAAAATACAGTGAATGAATGTATGAATACTATCTTTATGTAGGATAGGTACTAGTAGAAACTTTATTGTTTGCCGTCTCACTGATAATTATATCTAAAAGCTAAAAGTATAGATCTAATAATGCTAAGTACTACCCACATAAACTACTTATGTAATACTGTGATAATACAGTGAAACTTGGTTAAGTGGGACCTGGATAAGTGAGAAACCTCTATAACTGGAACTCATGCTGAGGTCCCAACACTTTGGCACTGAATTACCTCTGTTAGTGGGACGAGGTAAACCTCTATATATCTGGGATTTGTTCTTTCGATTTATCATCAT
Organism: Colias eurytheme; assembly: GCA_907164685.1. Lineage (NCBI taxonomy): Eukaryota > Metazoa > Arthropoda > Insecta > Lepidoptera > Pieridae > Colias > Colias eurytheme. Next base: position 6,105 of record CAJQZN010017354.1, on the reverse strand, counting down.
AGTTACCTCTTTAACTGAGACAGCGAGTAAATTTTATATGCATAAACCTCTGTAACTGAGATAACATTGTTTATTTACTCATTCTTATTGTACCCTACCATATACATATTTTATTTAATGATCGCACCTGTATAACTGAAATAACCTGTATTCTCACCTCTAATAATGGAACCCTCTGTAAATGAGACAGATATATTTATTTATACCTGTATATCTGAGACACTGGGTAAGTGGAATACCTCTATAAGTGAAACGACATTGCAGGTCCCTTGATGTCTCACTTAACCAGGTTTCACTGTATTATATAGCAACAAACAGTACATTGTACATATTATCTATCTATCTATCTATCTATACGTGTGCTAAATTTCATTTTAATCAGTTCAGTAGTATTTACGTGAAAGAGTAACAAACACACACATACACATACATCCATCGCATTTATAACATTAGTAGGAATAAGATAATTCTCTAGCAAAGCTGAAAGCTCTGATGAATTACTGTAGCCCGAATACAAAGTGATCTAGTAGGCTCGGACTTCATACCAGGAGCAACCATTATTTAACTCCTTATAACCTGGTACATATTTAAATTATTGGCCATTGAATATTTAATTTAACTTATTTAATTAGTATAAATAATATGACAGGAATTAACTAGGTAATTCTATTGTTTTAAAGTTTGTAAATAGTTAAATATTATGAGGTAATTAATATTTTAATTAAACATCTACTAGCAGGAATTATTGTTTATAATACATATCAAAATTCACTTATCACTACATAGTATGAAACAAAGTCGCTGTGTCCCTATGTCCCTATGTATGCTTAAATCTTTAAAACTACGCAACGGATTTTGATGCGGTTTTTTTAAATAGATAGAGTGATTCAAGAGGAAGGTTTTAGTATACAATTTATTAGGTTTTAGACAAAACGGGCGAAGCCGCGGGCGGTAAGCTAGTTAACTATATTCTAAGGTCATATCTTTATGAATAATGTAACTACTAAAAATAATTTATATGCATAATGGCGCTATACAATTTCTCCATACTTCCATAATACATTATATTAAATGACCTTTGTATCAAAAACGGACTCACATTGACTGTTATCTAGTTTAATAAGTACCTACGTGTAGATAAGTACTTGAACAGAATCATGTATGGATCATGACTTTGTAAATTATATCGTATTCTATATCAGAATAGAGTCGAGTTTAAAACGATCAGAGATGATTAAAATTAAGTGATTTTGTTATTAGCATTTAATTGTTCCAGTTTTTGTTATTAATTTGTTTGTACACTACTATATTTTATACTTAATTCTTGTGGTTTCAGGTGGAAATTTATTATGGGTAAAAAGATCTAACGATACAAAATGTTGGTACTTATATAATATGTATTATATTTATCTTAATAATTTTAAATAATAATAATAATGTAGGTATTCTTTTTTACATTTCTTTTCAATAAGAACTTTTTTTGAACTTTATGAATAAGACGTTTTTTGACCTACCTACTACACGTTTAATTGTTTATATTTTTATTTAACTTATAGTGTTGTTTATTTATCTTATTTTATTGAGACTTTTTAAAATGTTATCTTATAGGTAATGCTAAATCATATGATGTCAACGGGCAAATATTTTATACTAGCTATGCTCCGCGGTTTTACCCGCAGCGCTCAGCTATTGATCAGCATTCTTAGCGAGATGATATAATATAGCCTATGCCGTATAGCCTTCCTCAATAAATGGGCTATCTAACACCGAAATAATTTTTCAAATCGGACCAGTATAGTTCCTGAGATTAGCGCGTTCAAACAAACAAACAAACTCTTCAGCTTTATAATATTAGTAAGTATTAGTATTTTTGCATCCTTTTTCGCATCTGTCTATAAATCGCCTTCTACCACTTCGTTACACTATCATGATTCCAATTTACAATGTTCTTCATTAGTCAATATTCTAGCTGAATTGTCTTTTTCGGAAAGTGACGTACGTATTGGCCTAAAAAAGTTAGACCGTAATAAAGGAGCCGGGTCCGATGGTTTACCTTCTTTATTTGCAGTTGAATGTCATGTCGCCCTTTCCTTACCCCTCTCAATTATATTCAATAAATCAATAGCTTCTGGTATCTTTCCTAGTGCATGGAAAGAGTCTAGGGTTGTTCCCATTCCCAAATGTGGTAACTCAACATCTGTGACGGACTATAGGCCAGTTTCTATACTACCTGTCTTTGGCAAATTGTTCGAGATTTTGATAAGACCAAAAATAACGTGGCACATAAAACAATTGATTTCACACCAACAGTTTGGTTTCCACAAAGCTCGATCCACAACAACGAACCTCACCTCGTTTGCGACCTTTTTGACGGATTCAGTAGACGCTAATATCCCAGTTGACACCATATATACTGATATAAGCAAAGCTTTTGATACCGTAGACCACAAGGCTCTAATTCACAAACTTTCTTCTTTTGGTATCACAGGAAACTTGCTGAATTGGTTTTCCTCGTACTTAAACGGTCGGATTTCGAGGGTGGTTGTTGGCGGATATTCGTCTCAACCTTTTTCAAACCTATCAGGCGTTCCCCAGGGATCGGTTTTGGGCCCAATCCTGTTTAATATTTTTATAAACGATGTCGTACCTCTTTTTAAATACAGTAAATGTTTTCTATACGCTGATGACCTCAAACTCGCAAAACAAATAAATAATAAAGACGATGCTCTTTATTTACAAGCTGACTTAAATCGCTTGGTGGACTGGTGTTTGACAAACGGTTTAGCTCTGAACACAGATAAGTGTAAGTATATACGTTTTTCGCGAAGTACACTCAGTAACACACAGACATACACTATAAATAATAAGATATTGGAAGAAGTAACCACTATTAAAGATCTCGGAGTTGTTTTTGATAATAAAATTAAATTTAACACCCATATCGACACTGTTGCAAATAAAGCCTTTCAAATGCTAGGCTTTGTAATCAGAAACACAAAAGAATTCAGGAAACCACAAACTAAGATCAAACTTTTTTCGGCTCTAGTTCGACCCGGTCTTGAATATTGCTCTCAAGTCTGGTCACCGCACTACGAGGTACATATTAAGCGTCTAGAGAAAATCCAAAAACGTTTCCTGTGGCACCTAACGTATCAATGCAATAAAGCAAAATTGTTACCGACGTATGAAAATCAATTAAAACACTTTAATCTCCATCGTTTATCGGACAGGAGACAGTTATTGGACATGAGCTTTTTGTACAAATTAGTTAATGGTTTGTTGGACTGCCCGTTTCTTATTGAGAGAATAAATATTAACGCACCTTCGAGGTTGCCCCGTGTAGATAAATACGCCCCTTTTTCGACCAAAATATCTAAAACCAACCTGGGTCAGAATGCCACAATAAATAGGCTCTTAAAACAGTATAACAAATTGTCAAAAGATCGTGCAATAGACATAGACATATTCTCAGACAGTCTTCCAAAATTTAAAAATAATGTTGTTGCTTCATTTGTCTCATGATTAACATCATTGTCCCGGTCAAGTTTTGTGTGTTTACTATTATATAAATTTTAAATGTTTAGTCAATTTAGATTTATAAGTTAATTATTTACATTTTTTTGTTTTCTCATAGTTCTCAACATAAAAAAATATTTAAATGTAATATACTAACTATCACTGTTTTCTTTTTAACTTATTTTTTTCAAATTAATCGTTGTAGTTATTGTCATAATATGTAACCGTAAACCGTTTTATTTCGCATGTGGTGTTAGCCTTTAAGTAGTTATTACATTTATGTAAGTTATTTTGTAATCTTTTTTTTGTATGCTTGTACTGATGTAATAACTGTTGGCTGACCTTAAATAAATAAATAAATAAATAAATAAATAAGTATTATAGATATTCTTCAAATAGGTATGTTTTTACTTTTTACGATTTCTTTACGTCAATAACGGTATTTTGATTTGGGTTTTTAATATCGTTACTCGAGGCTTAGTAAAAATTATAACGGGTCTGGTGAAGATTTATAAAAAACATATTGATTTATAGAAAAAAACATGAATATATTTTGAGATATATATATTACGTCATTTTTATATATCAACAAAGTTTTTGTAGCTAGATGGAAACAATTTAAAGAATCGTAAATTTTAATTTCAATTAGTGACAGAGCCATTCACATCTTTGTGAGATTTACTTCAATAAACTAAGAAAGTAAAGAACTAGTTACCATGTTATCGGTTTTATAATTTAAAAAGGCTACGGCCTTTTTAAATTATAAAACTAGTGGTTATGTCATAAATAAAGATCAATATGCCATTGATATGTTCGATCTTACATATGAACTATGAAGTAAAATGAGGACCTATACACATCTATATTTAATTAAATGTTGTCAGTAGCCATTTCATATTAGACAACTTGATTTATTTTAATTTTACACTTCAATTGTCTAATTTTACTGAAATCTCTCCCATTACCTACTTATTTTCCATGAATAGCTCATGAATGGCCAGCATTAGATGACATGTGTCAGCTGTCAAACTGATTACGCAAAAAAAAAAACAAATTGTCATCCATATTTTGAATCTGTTTCAATTAGAACCATAAATATTCGTTGACCGACCGGTTTTACAACCTTGAACCGTGTTTAGATCGCTTTTTACTTTTCAAAGATCGCTTTTTACTTTTCAAACCTTCAACCTTCATAGGCAGCTATGGCTGAGTATAGCTGGTATGTTGGTGTGGGTGCCAGGTTCGAGGCTATAGCTTATTGGTATATCATGATTCATGTATGTATAGGTAGGAATCGATCATCATTAATGTTAGTAACAAAAAAGTGGATATTCCCAGTACCTAAATTGGAATGTTAATTTCTGTGAAGAATACTTACGGTCGCAGCTTTTCAGATGTAGGTATCATCAGCTCCCAAATAAACGATCTCAATAATTCATGGTTATTAACTTATAAGAGAGAAGTGATTTTTACATTATATTTGTAGAGCAGTAATAACTTCAAGCATATTTAGATTTGAGATCTCAAACTTTAGTAGGTTCATTTTAATTTGGTTCTCATGATGACATGTTTTACTGTTGTCTATGTTGGGGTATGTTCGATTTTTTTTTTAAATTATATTTATGGATTGCCTTTTTTAAATAATGAGCCACTTATTTACGTATCTAACTAGCATTTAGGATCATGTAATAAATATTTAAATTATGTTCTATTTGACCGTAAGCAGATAACCTTCACTTAGTCTAGTTATATAACGAGTAGAAATACAGGTAACCTTTTAGGGCCTGAAGTGTATGGCAAAGAATAATAATTAGGTGTGGAAGGTTCCAGAAAAAATCATTATAATATTACTAGCTGATACCCGTGACTCCGTATTTAAAAGCTGGATTAAATATGGATTAAATATTTAGCTAATCCATACTAATATTATAAATGCGAAAGTAACTCTGTCTGTCTGTCTGTTACTCAATCACGCTTAAACTACTGAACCAATTTGCATGAAATTTGGTACGGAGATATTTTGATACCCGAGAAAGGACATAAGCTATCTTTTATTGCGAAATATGTACCACGGGCGAAGCCGTGGGGGACCACTAGTAATGAATAATTTCTTTTGTTTTCAAAATAATATTATACCCATCAGTGGGAGTCGGGAGATGAGTGGCTAGGAGATTAGCCGAAATAACAAATAGATAAAGTTTTCAATTCTTTGGTAGAGCAAAAAATTATGAAAGTAGATTAATGAAATTGCTATGTGCATAATTTATTTTGAATGTTAGGTTTTCTGTTTATCATTTTCAAGAATTTCTGAAACTTAATGAATAAGCAGAAAATCCGATACAATATAATATACCTAGAACTAAATACTAAAAAAACAGTAGGTAACAGGATATACTTACAAAAAATTAAAAATAAAAGATAGGTTATAGGTACCCACTATAAGTAACAAGAATTTTTCTTTTATTTTAGCCTAAGACCTTTATTCCGGGAAACCTCCTAAACCTAAAACATGCATATTAATCAAGTGTTACTTTTTGACTATGTAAAACGTAAATCTTTATAAAAACTTCTGAGATCATCACCATTGTT
>CAJQZN010017352.1:0-16328 GCA_907164685.1 Colias eurytheme | reverse complement strand
ACTATAAGGGTTCCGTTTTTGCCATTTTGGCTACGGAACCCTAAAAAAGACGTGTGGCACTCGGGGACTGCCGCGGTAAAGCTATTGCATGCGCCTTCAAGCCACACCTCCGCGCCCGTCGGAGTGGGGAACGTAAGGTTTTTCGTTACGCAATTTCTGGATTCGGTCCCCGCGCTCAAGGCCCGCGATAGAAGCTATGCAATAGCTTAATAATCAATTTTTATTCATTCATCATCCGTTTTAATGTTACGGAACTTACGGTGTTCTTAGGGTTCAAAAATACTTCGTAGAAAAGTTTCTGTCCCGCTCATATTATTCGTAGCGTGATGTTGTAGAGCCTTCCTTTAAGGAAATAATATTCTTCTATTTTATACATAGTCTTATTTATCTATATTATAATGCTGAAGAGTTTGTTTTTTTGAACTACTGGTCCGATTTGAAAGATTCTTTCGGTGTTAGGTAGCCCATTTACCGCGGAAGGCTATATAGCTATATAACATCACGCTAAGACCAACAGGAGCGGAACCACGCGGGTGAAACCGCGGGGCGCGGCTATTTAATATACAGGGTGTCCCACTGTTGGTATACTAAGCTCAAAGGAGGTTATAGTTTTGCATACGCTGAGTACGTAGAAAATACTTATAAAATTCCAGACGCATGTGATTTTTCAAATAGAAGAATTCTTAAAACTCCCACCCATACAAGTTTACACCCATAACAAGCAACCCGCCCAACTTTTCCAACAGCACGTGAGCTATCGTTTAAGATTATATTATTTTCATAGACAAAATGCTCACATTACAGAAGCGGTATATGCCGGCTGCGCGAAGCTAGAGAAGAAAACATGGATTTTCAGGAAAAAATTAGCAAAAAATTTTTGACAATTTTTTTGTTTAAGTATTTTTATGTGATCAGTGTATGCAAAACTACAAGTCCCTTCGCGCTTAGTATACCAATAGTGGGACACCCTGTATAAATAGGTTGTTATAATTTATACAAAATACAAAAATAATTTTCAATTCAAACGAATTGTTCCTGAAATTGGCAAGTTAAATAAACAAAATAACTCTTTATTAAAATTATTTAGTGCACATTTTTTTAATTTTCCTTATAAAACGCGTCCAAACCCGCTTTCTTGCTACATCATTGCCCAAAATCCCAAACTACTATGTGTCATAGAGCTTACCACGCTTTACCAAGTGGGCAAATCCCAACGCATTTAGATTCTCTCGTTGTTTTCTATTTATAGTTTCCAAGTGTTATAATTATTATACGTATTATTCTATAAAACACTATGATGATTTTCCTTATTGACAAGTACAATGTTTTGGTTTATACTTGATTAAAAGGTATGGAAAGCAACCTACCTCATTGGAACAATACTGGTAGTTGGTACATAGAATGATAACCAAAATCAATTAAATATCAGAACACGTTTCAATTTAAGTAGCTGGATGAATCTTAAAAAAGTAATGCTTAGGTATGTGATTCAGTTACTTCTTTAATTTTCAAAAATTTATCCTATAGACCCTACCATAAGTGTGAATTTGTAAACTAAATTGTTCCTCATTTCATTTATATTTTATCAAAAATTTAATTAAACCTGTTTCTCGTTTTAAGCATTTTAATTTTAAGCTCTTTAATTATTTCGTGCTGCTTCGTACGCGTTTAATTCTAAAATGTTTAAAACATGAGCTGTACCTACTGCTTTTGTTGCGGAAAATTTCTATGAAAATGTACCCATTAACGATTAGAACTAACAGAATGTATCTTTAAAAAAAATGTGTGCGTGTACTAGTGTACACACGTAAGATGTGAAACTTCTTTATGACCTTATTTTTCAAAAAATAATTTGCTATATGCAACTTTACAGAAATACATCGAATCACGAGTGGTAGGGATAAGAAAAAGATGGCGCATAACGGAAAAATGTCACGCGTAACGAAAAAATGTTACACTACATTTTTTCCAACCCCGTTGAAGAAGTTTCACTTCAAAAACATTTTTACTAGCAGAAATGTTTGTTTCTCAATGTAACAATCAAGTCGAAACTGCAGTAGCCTTGACTGTTCTGTTGATTAGATTTTTAGTACAAAAGCATGCGGGTTATATTGCCCAACTCCATGTCAAATACACATAAATTTATGTGATAGTTATAAATCATTTAAATATTGGGCGAACGAAGATTAGGATTTGAGAAGAAAATCTAAGTAAAATCTTTATTTGTAATTAACCCAACTTATATTATGGAGTTTTCTATACTATCTATACTAATATTATTATCTATAAGTAGGTACTAAAATATTATAAAGAGGAAAGGTTTGTAATTATGTATATATGTATGGTTTTCACGCATAAACAACTGGACCAATTTCAATGAAATTTAGCACACATATAGAGGGTAACTTGGATTAACACATAGGCTAGGATTTATCCCGGAAATCCCACGGGAACGGGAGATACGCAGGTTTTTCTTTGAAAACGCGGGCGAAGCCTTGGGCGGAAAGCTCGTCATTTATAATAATCTAGTTGGACTATTTACTGACGCCTGTCAACAAAGCTTCACTATGCTTACACTATTTTTAGTCGGTATTTTTAATCCTACAAACCCATGCCAAGGATGACAGCATTATAATCACCATAACAATGAACTAAACAATTATAACACAACATAACATGCAGCTAATAACTAAATTTCTTAGGCACGTGCTTATTTCTTTATGTTTTCCTGCTCTTCGCACGTGATAGACTATGTTATGTATGGTAATGGTATGTTTATGCTATACCGTATAATTAATATGAAAGATTACAAATAGCAAATCGGAAATTCTATAATATAAAACTGTATAATGTACCTATACAGGGTTACTTGTAAAACACCAGCAACTTCGCAGGACAAGATAGCTAACATTATAAGACCCTGATGCGTAAATTTTAACATTGACTAATGGTCTTCTAGAAGTACTTAAATAAATTATATTTTTATCATATTAGAGGACGTTGTGCCTATTTAACAACACATATAATAACCTAGAAACATCTACAACACTTGTTTAATCCATCAGTCCTCGGAATCACAGACACAATAGAAAATCTATTGTGTCGCGCCCCGATCGGGCCTTACGGTGGTCAATGGGTTAAAGCATGTTGTCATCAGAAATTTCGGATTCCCGTAACTCAATGTGGGAATCGCGACTATAATTAATATACCACCCTGGCGTGAAATTGGTCCAATTTGTGACTAAACATGTTTGATACACAAGAAATAACATGAGCATGCGTAATCTATCTTTTGTATAAAAGTATTTAAAATCACACCATGAAAGTGCATCCCATTTAGAAAAAAAATGAAAAAATATTTCAAACTACAGATCCAAAATCCATATTTTATATGCAAGGCTTTATATTGTATCATCACCAGAGGATTATATAGATATCATAGAATATCACACTTCACTACTTCTCACTATACAAGGTTTGTATAAAAGAGCATGTTTGTTTTAAAGGCGATGAAACACCTGCAACAGTTGTATCGAGAAGAAAAGAATCAAAGGGTTTGAAGTTATTGTAAAAGTTCTTAAGGTAAATTTAAAATTATGTGATGTTTTGCTTCATTTAGGTTAAAATTAACGCGAATATCTTACAAACTGGAAAAGAGTTCTATTCACATTCTACATAGTAAACATTAATAGGATCTAAATAAAATTTGACAAATAGATTAATCGTATTAAACTCAATGTAAGTTACTTCTCAATCCGAAATAACCTAATTTCTGCTGTACTACTGATTTTAAACAGGTTAAATACTCATAATGACCGCCTCCTTGGTACAGTGGTTGACGCACCGAGGGGCCCTGGGTTCGATTCCCGGTGGAGACGAAGCAAAAAAAATGTCTCGGTCTGGTAGGACACAGAAGGCTGATCACCTACTTGTCTCTAAAAAGAAAATTGATCAGTGAAACAGATGTATAATGCGTCTGCCAAAGAGCAGACAGAATGGGGTAAAGACCCCACTAGGGGACATGGGACTTCACTTCACAAATACTCATAAAATACATATGTTTTTCAGCAACATATTTGTTCCATATAAAAACAACAAAACATGATTATAACAAAAGGAATCTGCAAATACACTATGAGACCATATTATTGTAATTGCGTCAATAACTAAATGACGTGTTTTGGTTACAGTTAGAGGCTTTTCAATAAATAAGGATAATAATATAATTAAAACATATACATATATACTAAAGGTTGTGACATGACCTCTGTGACTTGAAAGATCACTGCACTAGCAATGTAAAATATATTAATTACTAGCGGTCCGTCCCGGCTTCGCCCGTGGTACATAATTCGCAATAAAAAGTAGCCTATGTCCTTTCTCGGGTATCAAAATATCTGCATACCAAATTTCATGCAAATTGGTTCAGTAGTTTAGGCGTGATTGAGTAACAGACAGACAGACAGAGTTACTTTCGCATTTATAATATTAGTATAAGTATTTTGAAGTGAAACTTCTAAGCGCATTGAGAGTAAAAATTTCACGGTCGCATCATGGCAATACCGTCCCGTCATGGAGTAAGGCGACGATTTTGTTATCTTTAAATCTTGCCAGGGAGTTTCACTTCTGACACGTGTGCTCGGCACACACGCTCTTTTTAAATCCCTTTCAATTTGGACCCTTTTCTTAATGTTTTAGAATCTTCACTAATATTATAAAGCTGAAGAGTTTGTTTGCTTGAACGCGCTATTCTCAAGAACCACGGATCCGATTTGAAAAAATATATCACTGTCAGATAGTTCAGGAAGGCTTATAGGCTACATATTATCATCATGACACTAAGGGCAATAGGAGCGTGTAAAACCGCGGGGCACGTCTAGTTAAGTATACCTATTTATGCATTCGCTAAGAAAGTTACATTTTGCTTAGCCGCAGACATGATAAGGTATGTAGCTAAGTGAAGTTAAATACAATATTTATTTATTTATTTTACAAAGGATAGCCAACAATTGTTAACACTAATTATAGACATACAAGGAGAAAGCAATTTAACAAATCAAGTGCAACAAATTAATTATAGGCTAACACCACATGCCTTCAAAAACGGTTATGATTTAAGAACAAAAAAAACTGATAGCTATATACATATAATGTTTACTGTCTTTTAATTGCGTTCTTTAATGTTTAATTCACAAAAAATTGACCATTTTGAATACAAAGGTTATTAAAAATTCGAAGGACATCGCAACTGTAAACTTTCCGTTGTTTTTTTGGAAGTAAAAAATACCCAAAAATGACATCATTCATATTAAATTGAAGTATTGTGTACAGATTGTCAAAAATGTAGAGCTAATTATATTTAATTTTCTTAATTTTTTTGGTTTAGTAGCTTATTTATGCCATAGATTACCATTATTGCAACAGTAGTGACTGTTTCCTATTAGAATTAAATATTAATATATAATGCGAAAGTTTGTTTTGTTTATTTGTTCTGTCCGTCGCAATACAGCGATTTTATGATATCATTTTATAAAGAGACTAGATTGACATAGACAAATTTTTACCGAAGTAAAATCATATTAATTCCCATGATATTACATTATCATTTATTATGCGCGTTTGATCCCTCCGAAATTTATAATTCCGATAGATGGCGCTATATTAAAAAGGTGACCTGTATCTTCATTGCCCTAGCATGCGAAATCGCGACGAAAAGCTAGTTAACAGGCAGTGACCAGGAAAGAGTAAGACAGCTCGAAATAAATATAGCTTTCTCTTTCTAGACGCCGATCAGCTGTAGCAATAGAAAGCACTATAGTGGAGCTAAGAGACCATGTTTGTGATCTATCGGAGAAAATTTATCTAATATTATATGTAAATGTTTAAATAAACCGCTTGAGATACATTTGTATGTATCTTATAAATTATCGAACGGATTTTATTAAATTTTAAATTATTCCAACATTGAACAAAAATATTGCCAGGCCACATTGATGTAAAATAGTGTGAAAATCGTACACGATTAAAAAACCTCATGTCAATATACAATTTTGTAGTTCTCAAGTCCTTTTAATCTAAGTTATAATTTAAAAAAAACATTCTTTTATTTTTGATATTTAATTTAAATGAGTCGAGTATTCTTCATCCATATTTTAATTTAGTAAAAGTTCATTTTTTTATAAAATTGTTCCCAGTTTCACTAAAATTGGTTCAGCTTCAGTTTTTTAAGACACAGACAGACACATGAAGAATGAATTTTATTCCTCAGATTATTTACATAATACCTTATCATCAACTTATTCCTAAACGTACTATATCAGTAGACAAAGTCATGGGCATTTTTATGACTACATAGTATAAAATAAATTATAGTAGGTATAATGTAATCGAATATATTTTAAATATAAAATAGATTAACCTTAGAGATTAATCATCTCAAACCGGTTCATAACTCGCCAAGCGTGGTACTGTTAAATTTACACGTGCCAAATTTTTTTACTACTATATCGTGTGAATATTTTACGTAATAATAAACACTATGGGTATGTATATGGTTTTAATGGGGTACTTTTGGATTTTGTGTATGTAAGAAAGAAAGAAGAAAGAAAGAAAAACGTTTATTTAATGGCACATACAAACTGATATGGTATTAAATTACAGTTATGTACAAACTAACTTCTAGACTGAACTGATATACTTTTATGCTACAAGATTTCAATAAGTGCAAATAAATTTGGTTGGGAAATCTTATAAAAATTTTTAGTTTTACAATTTGGAATATTTTCGTACATAGAAGTACCTACATTAGAGTAAAGGTCTTTCTAATATTTCATCTGAAAGCTCCAAATCATTGTTAGTATTCAAATCGTCTCTAATAATTATTCTCTTTCTCTATGTTATGTTTAGCTTATTTTGTTCTTTTTGGTGTTCAATATAAAAACAGTAGCTGCGCCGCGCGGTTTCACCCGCATTGCTCCGCTCCTGTTGATATTAGCGTGATGATATATAGTCTATAATCTTCCTCGATAAATGCTATTGCGGCGATTACACCTAACGAGTACAGTGGCGAGTCAGTGTCCTCGGCCGAGTGCTCGGTTGGTATAAACACTTCAACGAGTGCTCGGCCGAGTGCTCGGCCGGAGAAGAGCGGCGAGACAGTCACTAGAATCCCAATTTGTTTACTCGGCCGAGTACCCACTCGCTATCCCACTCGGCAGGTATAAACACGCACTCGTCGCGTCACTCGGCCACTCGCCACTCGTTCGTTTCGTCATTGTATTTTTTCAAAGAATTATTATTTTTATTTATTACTAGCTTCCGCCCGCGACTCCGTCCGCGCGGAAAAATTAAGATTTATTTATTTCTACGTATTTTTCCGGGATTAAAAGTATTCTATTTTATGCCCAGGATAATAAGGTATAATTATACCAAGTTTCATCGAAATCGAACCGTTAGTTTTTACGTGATGCCTTCACATACAGACAGACAGACAGACAAACATTTTTTAAACACATATTTGGGTTTGGTATCGATCCAGTAACACCCCCTGCTATTTATTTTTTCAATATTTTCAATGTACAGAATTGACCCTTCTTCAGATTTATTATATGTAATAGATTTCTAATAAATCCCACAATTCGTTTATTTATTTATTTATTTCATTAAGGATCACCAACATGACATACACTGATACATAGATAAAAGCATTAAAGTTATAACAATCGTAGACATAGTGCTGTCACAATTATAGGCAACCACCACTAACAATTAATATAACATTAAATCAAAGACACACAGTCTGCAGCTAGCTGCAGATTAGGTAAAAAGTATACATATACATAATACATAAATCCAATTTTGATGGCAAAATAATCAATTAATGTTAAAATAAAACAACATTTGATCAACTGGGTTTTGGTAAAGGTTCAATCGAGAGCAATTCCTTTTTAAATTTATGTACAGTGTTTGAGAAAATGTCAATAGTCTTGTTATTGCCAGAAACTATATTATTATATTCTTTGGTAAGGCGAGAAATGCCTGAATAATGGCCTCGTTAATAATATCTGGTAACAGCCGATTTAAAACCCGTTTAAATTCTTTTTTTTTTCGATCCATTGCAGACGTCCGCGTCGTGATCAAAACTGAACTGACTCGCCACTCGTGAAATACGTGTAAACACCCACTCGGTTCGGCTACTGTCTCGGCCGAGAGCGTATTTACTGACTCGCCACTGTACTCGTTAGGTGTAATCAGCGCATATCTGACACCGAAAGAATTTTTCAAATCGGACCAGTAGTTCCTGAGATTAGCGCGTTCAAACAAACAAACTCTTCGGCTTTATAATATTAGTATAGATAAACACTTCGGTCAATACTGACCTTTTCGATCTTTCCAAAAAGACATGAAAAAGGACCCAGAGTTGAACATTTTTTATAATACCACATATATAATACTTATAACACTAAATTACAGGTTGAAAATCAATCGTCGTTTTTGGGAACCTCAGAACCAACCAATGATTGCCCAGTTGTAATGTGACCTTCGTTTTCAATCAAAAATAAAAAATGCTCAGTTGTTAGGCCCTCCGTTTTTAAATAACAAGTTGATACTTTAATAATAAAATATTATGATTTTAACACTACATTACCATTGCTTCAGATTGGTCAAGAAAAATATAAAATCGGCATCTTGAAGAATGAAAATGTGACGACATGTCAATCACAAGAAAACATAAGACATACACAAGAAAATTCTATGTAAAATATTCTAAAAACAATCCATACTTGGCCTGCCTTCTTCATTATATTTAGTTTTTTTTTAATGAAGCACACAATTCAGTATTTTCACTTTTACTTAAATTTAAGTTAAAAAATCATCGTCAGGATCTTGATTGTAGCCTAAACTCTTATAGGAGAAATGTGACCCCATAATGAGAACAAAATATAGTCTGGGAACATTGATAAAATGAGCAAAACATAATAAAAACATTATTTTTTCAACCATTGTACAATACTCACTTAAATTGACATGTTTATTTTGCAATCCTCATTACATTTTAATCCTAGTTTAAAGAATTTAAACTATTGTCGGCCATTAATGCCATAGATTGGATTGTTAATTATTTCTTACATATAGAAGTTTTTGCATGTTTTTATATGGCCATAGCTTTATATCAAGTTTGGTATCACCATGACCTTACAAGGATTTAATAAGTATGTACCTATTCATCCTTATCCTTACTAATAGACAATAGTATTACTGTGAAAGTGCATTTGTATGTCTGTCTTTCTTTCCCTTCGCAATGAATAAATTATGTGTATGGAATTCTTCTGTTGTGTATTTCTTGTTTGTAGATAATTTAGAGGCTAGATACTTAGATTGTAATATAAGTAAATATTGTTAGTCATATAATAAATAGTTAATTGCCTTCAATCACCAGAGCGAAGCCGCGGTCAATAGTTAGTAGATTAAAATATAAGTATAAAATTTACGATGATATTTCATAAAATTCACGTTTTATAATGAATCAGCACAATTCCATTTGATATTCGTCAGTGGTCAGATTGCATTAAAGCCACAAAATAATATGAATTAAACTTTATAAAATAAGTATATAACATAATAGTATAATAAATAATGATATGTTGCCCCCTTGTCGCACTATTGCAGCGACATATTTCGGGGGCCCATACAGTGAGAGGGCGAGTCACCACCTGCCAACATATTTTTACTTTCTTTTAGTAGAAAGGCAGGTGCCATAGTTTCCCATAGTCCCCAATACCAGTCCATTTAGCATCCCAATCCATAGCCCAATTATTAAATTTCCATACCCTGCAATAGTCCTACATCGGCCGCGGACTGCCTAGGGCTGTATCTCTATTCTCTATAGTGCTGTCATGGGCAGGCTGCGGCTGGTGTCCCACAACACATTAAAATTCTCGAAAGGGCCTCTGCGTGTTGGATCCGTGTCCCCACGTAAGCCTTGCAAAGGTCCGGGTACCGTCCTGGTGGTACCCGAGTATTATGGAACCGAGAAACATAATATGTAAATAATGAAATAATTAATAAATAATAAAAATTATATCAATTCAATTAGGTACTCTTAAATTATTTTAGGGTTATTACAGGGTTATTACATGATGTTTGGGCCCGGCGACGCGACGGGCTGCCGCTGACGGGGTCACGGATGAATTCTACACATACCCGTGGCCCCGTCGTTGATGCGGCTTGACGGAACACAGTGGGGTTTTGGACATAACCCACGGCCTCTTCCCCGGAGGCCGTGGGTAATCTATGCAAGATTTTCCCACTAAAAAAAAGGGTTATTACATGACATGCTATTATATTTACAACTAGCTGTGTCCCGCGGTTTTACCCGCAGTGCTCCGCTGTGTTGGCCATAGTGTGATGATATATTATAGCCAATAGAATTCCTCGATGAATGGGCTATCTAAGACCGAAAGAATTTTTCAAATCGGACCAGTAGTTCCTGAGATTAGTGCGTTCAAACAAACAAACACTTCAGCCTTAATTAGTATGATATTAGTATAGATAGGTATGTAAATATGTGCAACCATTTCATTATTTACTCGCATTTCTCTTAAAAGTAGGTAGGTACTTAATTCAAACTACTTCAACTACTTGCAGTACCTAATCACTAAACTACCAATTTTAGAATTTGCGTTTTGTAAGATCTTTGCGACGTAGTTACATTTAAAATATGTCCATCTTCTCATACATATTGCATTTGTTCTGATAAATATTTATTACGGCGACTCTATAAGAATAAATAGTCAAGTTAAATTTGAATTAGCAATCACACTTCTTACAGATTAATCTAGTAGAGCATGAAACCAGTTAAAACATCTTATATATAAAATTCTCGTGTCACAATGTTAGTCTGCATAAACCTCCGAAACGGGTGGACCGATTCTCATGAAATTTTCTGTGCATATCGGGTAAGTCTGAGAATCGGCCAACATCTATTTTTCATATGTACCACGGGCGAAGCCGGGGCGGGCCGCTAGTAATATTATAATATTATGACTCTACAGGTAATTGTTTAGGTTTACAGCTTAATTTGACCCTACAATTATTTTTATGGCTAAAAGAAGATTTCAATAAGAATTTTTTAACAGGAACCATTTGAAATTGTAGATTTTATTTTATATTTTGCGAATGTAACGGAACTCGCACAGACAATCTCTTAATACAATTATATGATTTCTCTCTTTACCTTTTAAAAATGAAGTGGAGAGAAACTTATTTCGAGTAACATTGTTAATTTATTGTAGTACTACTTATAGCTTAATAAATATGCCTCTATATAATGTGTTTTTAAGAAACCGAAGCACAGAATCTAACGCTAGCCGAAGAAAAAACTATAATGACATCATTCTCGCTAAAAAGAACTGAATGCAAATGGAGACAAATTAATGAGATAATACAGATTAAATGAACAAAGGTCATATAAACATGATCTATATCCCTATTATGAAAGTTACCTTACTCAAGCATTTGATAACATTTCAAGGGAAAACGCGGGAAAAACCTAGTCTACAGCTACGGGGGGATTACCGTCAAACCGGTGTAGCGCTAAAATTGCGCTCAAGTTTTATTACTATTTTAATGAGCTAGCTAAGGTCACGCATCAAAAATCAGAAGCGTTGTGTTATCGTACTGATAAGAATAATTACTAGATATGAGGATTTTGTGTCCGGTCTGTGAAAGTGAAATGTCTAGGTTTTCTATTCAACGATTGATATTTAATGTATTTTTAAAGTATCAGGAAACCAAAATTTGCAATAATAACACTCTTGTGATACTTTAGAAGAATAAGGCTTGCTTTTGAGTATGATAAAAATAAATTTATGTAAAATATTCGATCACCAAATCTCAAAATTACATAATGCTTGTTTTATCAAGCTTTTAGAAAAATATACATCCGTGATGATTTCATATTATTATCAATGTAAATTAGAAAACATTTTTGAATATTCAACGTTACTATTATATTCTTGACGCTGAAATATATTCAACAACATGCTATGTATTTCGGGTTCTCTTGGCCCAACTAATGACCGTCGATGTTTGCCGCCAGGCGCCATTGCGGCGATTATGAATAAAAATCTACAATAATGACATTTAAGCCTTCTACACTATCGTGATTGCCTCTACTCGCCCAACACTGCCCATTGTCAAGAGCCCTCTTGCCATTTATTATTCTAGTAACAGATCCTACTCAAGAAAATGAATAAGCAAGCGGCATTTTAGCGGCATTCACGTTTATAGTTGGCACGCGACTTCATACCACTTAAGGTCGGCAGACATCGAAATGTGTTGGCGAATATGAAGCAGTTTTTTGTTATTGCTTTGTTTTAATATTTTTAAATATTCATGTATATGTAGATGTTTTAATTAACAACTTAGATCATACCGTATGAGATAATTTCTTGAGAATATGCTGGGGTCGAATTATTTTATCTAATTTTTGATTGTACGTAGACATATTGTTTCCTTTTTGATTTTTTTTTAAGTTAGTAACTTAGTAGTGTGTAAAGCGGGCCATCGAAAAACCACAAGCATCTTCGGTATTACAGATTTTTGGGAAGCCTAAGAAAGAAACTGTGAAGCTCTTAGGCAGACCAACTTAAATCACTCTCAAAAATGTATTATCGACTTGCCTCCTTATGAAAGACATGCATCATCATATTATTATGTAACAATTCCATAAATTCCTACAGATGATAAACAACTCAAAAAAATTTAAAATTATAATGTTTATCGCGAATTGTGTATACGCATTTAAAGTGAATATTTTTGATTTTGCAAAACGGACGCTGATGACGCTCGGATTAGTTCCAAACAGGTATTCTATCGAAATTCCTATCCTCTGACCTTTAAAATGGACGTCAGTTAGACCACGCCTACTTTATATGGACGTAACAATAATTATTTGGGATAATCAAACCCGTTATTATGACGTAGATAGATATTATGTTATATTTAATACGTCATGGGTATCGTGAAAGTTTGTTATGGTGGTACTTATGTTTATTAGTATTTCGTCAAGTCTGAAAAGAAGTCGATATTTTTTTGTACTGCATTTATTCTACGAGAAACAGATGTCATTTTTCGTGATATTTCAGCTTTGATGTAGTATCATCCGTGGCAGTATGATTGTAATTTGACGCTCAGCCCCCCTAGTCAAGTGGCATTCTGTTAGCGTAGCGTTCAATAGAATAGACTACGAATGTATGAGATTGACGTAGGCTGTAGTTAAACGTATCTACAGGTTACGTCAATCTCATACATTTGTAGTCTATTCTATTGAACGCTACGCTAACAGAAAGCCACTTGACTAGGGGGGCTGACGTAGTTTATTCGACGTACGATCTAAGTGTCGTATAATGCAGGATAATTAGATCGTACGACGAATAAATAAAAGACGTATGACACTCGGAGACTGCCGCGGTAAAGCTATTGCATGCTATGCCTTCAAGCCACACCTCCGTGCCCGTCGGAGTGGGGAGCGTGAGGTTTTTTTGTTACGGAATTTCTCGATTCGGTCCCCGCGCTCAAGGCCCGCGATAGAAGCTATGCAATCTGGACTGTATTATTAGTGTTTGAGACTGCATGGTATTCATTTGCATACCATATGCATGCACTGATGACTGCATATTATAAATTATAATCCATACTAATATTATAAATGCGAAAGTAACTCTGTCTGTCTGTCTGTTACTCAATCACGACTAAACTACTTACTGAACCAATTTGCATGAAATTTGGTATGGAGATATTTTGATACCCGAGAAAGGAAAGGCGAAATATGTGCCACGGGCGAAGCCGGGGCGGACCTCTAGTATAATATAAAAAGTCTCTATAATATAGAGACTAGAGTCGTACGGTCATGTTATTTTGTTTATTATACTTATCCCAGCCTTTTTGATTTCCAATAATATTATAATATTTACAGTGTACCGTATTATCTTTAACAATATGAACACTGGACCTCAAAATGGTTTCTGCTTACTTAATTTTTACAAAAACTTTAACCAACCAATATGGTCACAAAATATATAGCTTTCAATCCCATTCATGAACTTTGTCAGTATTGATCATATTTTTTAGACCTTAAAATATAACTTCCCATTCCATCCCATATACTCCAATTACCATATAATCTTATCGAATATACACAAACCAAAGATGCAAAAAATAAACTGCGCATCGAACAAGAAATCTCTACCTACTCCATTGACGCAGTTACATATCCGATCCAAATCTGACAGCCCACGTCGTGTATGTTGATCGATATAAAAACTACTATTTTATACGCAAATAAAGAACATTTTTATGGTACATATTGTTTTGCATTCAAGCTAGCTTCCCGCCCCCAGCTTCTTTCGCTTTGTCTTAAACTTAACAAATTATATTTTAAAGCTTACTCATGAATCACTCTATTTATTTGAAAAACCCCATCCAAATCAGTTGCGTAATTAAGGTCGCATATAGACGCACAGGCAGTGGAAAGCTACAATTCGTACAATTCGTTCGATAACAACAAACTATGATTAAATAACTGGAGCAGCGAACATGGTAGCACTGTATTGCTAGACTTCTATACTGAGTATACAACCCTGCAAAGTGCTCTCGAGAATTTGTATGGTCTTTTTTTTATGCTATAGGATAGCAAACGAGCAGACGCGTCGCCTAGTGTTAAGCGATACACGCCGCCCATAAGCATCCACTCCACTGGGAAGAGGATGTTTTGCTGTCCTCAAAGGGATTTGGAAGGAGTTAGGGAGAAGGGGCGAGGATGGGAGGGAATGAGGATAGGGAAGGAGAGGATGGTTAGGGGATGGGAAGGGATGTGGGCCTCCGGACCCCTCACTCACCGTACGGAACGCGACAGTAAACTGTCACTATGGCGCCGATATTCTGTGAGGGTGTGGTACCTTCGCCGGTGCGAGCGTGGCCCAATTCGTGCTGAAGCATGCTCGACTCCCACTCTCAAAACTCTCATTTCCTATCATTTTCGATCTCTAAATCATTTTTATTCCTAATATATGGCAACAACAACGTACAGGTACTTGGATGAAATCTCCACTACAAAACCTCAAAACGTATAATTGAAATCCTCCTGGCTGGCTACATAATATACATATAACCATGCATATAACATAAAATATTATTATTATTATTTGGCTATATTTCTTAAAAATAAATATACGCTGATATTTCATATAGCGCCATCTATTATCGAACTTAGCAAAACTTCTACTGTGGGAAATAAGCAAGATATGTAAAACACCACTAAAAAACATACAATTAAAATATTTATTACATGTAAATATTTCAAATTAGTCTACTTTGTGTTTCTTTTTTTAATAAAGCAAAATAGTTGAAATTCTAGAGCCTATAAAGATTTGACATCCTTTATCTATGTATACTCTTGATGTATACTGTATCTACTATAGATATTATCATTATATCATTTTTTAAAGAAACATTAATTCAAAATTCAGCCCGGATACAAAACTTGTTTTTTTTATATTAAATTTTGATGTCAGGCTCACGAGCAATAAGGTCATATGTACGAATTTTATAATCCCTGTTTTGTAAATATTAATAATTAAATGTTTGATTGGCGTGTTACAATAAATCGATAAATTGTTTATTAAATTACTACATAGCATAAAACCAAGTCGCTATCGCTTTCTGTATGTCCCTATGTACCTTCGAAACTACACAACGGAATTTGAACGTTTTTATGGATATAGAGCGTGAGTTGAAATGAGAGAGAGCTGTTTTATTAGTATAGTATATACCTAATTGGTTAAGTTTAAGAAAAGGGAGGAAATCTAATAAATAATTTACAAAAACAAGTTTCTATAATCTTGTATTATACGGCTTTATCAAATCACCATAAGTTAATCACGCAAGTATAAAACATTGTAGTACATAATATTACCATTATTTAGATGACTCAGATAAATAATAAAAAAGTAGTAAATAATAAAAAAAAAACATTATAAAGACGCATGCTCAAAGGGCCACGTGATACAATACCCATTATAATTACCATACACATATAAATTATAGTTCTATAAATCAGTTAGGTAGCAGTCGATTTAATTATTGCACGAGGAAATCCTAAGCGACATATTTCTGATTGAGGAAACTTAGTGTTGCGTAATTTAACGGTTTACCTTCCTTTTGATGTCGCGAAATATGATATTTAACTTTAAGCACGTCATTGTTACTTAATATCGATTGTAGTGGGATGAAAATGGGAAAAAATAAAAATAAAACTATGAAAAAAA
>CAJQZN010017350.1:0-25768 GCA_907164685.1 Colias eurytheme | reverse complement strand
AGTGACAGTAGTACCCACCTCAACGCTTCGCTTATGAGGCGTGCAATTGACGAAATCAATTTGATACGTAGGTAGATTTATATAAAGTTGAATGTAATGTGTCTTTTCACACACCAATTCGCTTGAAATTTTCTGTTTATGGCCTGAACATGTATTTACATAATATAAACTATAAAGTTGTTATTTATCAAAGATATAATAAAGTCATTTAAAATCTTATCTAGAACACGTTATTACAAATTGCGTATCTATGAACGCAAACTCTACCAAAAAGTAGAGAATTACCGAAAAGCATACTTACTTACCTACAAATAAATTACCATACAAAAAAGACTAAACTAAAAACACAACAAACTTTTGTATTACTCACGCTATGGCCATGAAAGTTGAGACAAGCGTTCACCGTGGGACCAGCGTCAAGGATGTAGGTAGGAAACCGAGTTAGTATTCAAATTATTCGTGTTTATGGTTACCATATAACGCACCATAATTGAAGTTTTATTAAACGGTGTTGCCCTAATTGAGATTCATATAGGAATAAAAAAACGATTAGATTTACTACAATATTTTTCTACAGTAGCGTTGTCTATTTACTTTCAATTTCAAAAGGATTGTGTAAATAAACACGTAAGACAAATTATTACATTTTTTTTAAATAAGCTATAGTGCCTTTTTGTTTAGGTTGCCTTTTTAAGAGAACATTAATGGACCATTAAATATGTCGTGAAGTATTCACAAATAACATATTTTATGAGCTAGAACATCAGATAGACCCTGATACTCAAAAAAAGGTTTAAATTATGTACCTATATGCAAAAATCTAAATCGCTTAGCGGAAAAATACTCGGTCGTTTTTGTTTTTTAATATTTTTGTAAGCATGATGCATATTATGGTAAAAGTGTCATTATCTTGTTATTTTAGTGGCGTAAATATAAAATACGAAAAGGAAATTGTTTCTCTTGATTGATAGGAGTAGAAATAGTAGAGTAGGTATCTACATACTGTCCAATACCCATAACATTGTAACTTTTAAATAAACATAACTTACTATGTATTATACTAGTACTAGCTTACCACCCGCGGCTCCGCCCGCTTTGTCTAAAACCTAATAAATTATATAGTAAAACCTTCCTCTTGAATCACTAGTATCTATTAAAAAAAACGCATTAAAATCCGTTCCGTAGTTTTAAAGATTTAAGCATACAAAGGGACATAGGGAAATAGGGACAGAGAAAGCTTTGTCTTTCCGTATTACATTACAACGGGTCACCATGAAATTTGACTTTGATTGCAAAGCATTAAATTTCGTAGTTTAGGTCGTAATTAGACGGAAAAAAAATATATGGCATGAAAAACTTTGCTTTTGTGCTTAGAAGACTGATTGAAGGAAATTTTTAAAAATCTCGGATTTTAATTTTTTATTGAAAATAAACTATTGAAATAAAAATGTTTATTATTTTTATTAAGTTTTACTATCAAATTAGCTTACAGAGAAGTGGAAAATAACTTAAAAGTGCACACTTTTACTTTTTCTTTTATGTTCATAGCTACTTTCTCTCTATAAACCCCAAATATAGTCGCCCATCATGTTTTCATTGTATTGGCCTTGATAGCGTTGTTCAAAATTCATGATGTCCTGATGGAAACGTTCTCTTTGCTCTTCGGAATAGGCTCCCATATTGTTTTTAAATTTATCCAAATGAGCATGCAGCATATGTACTTTTAATGACATCCTGCAGCCCATGGCCTTAAAATTTATAATTGGAATTTGCCTTTCCTTCCAAACACCTTTTACAATATCTACAAGCAACATGTGGAGCCCATGGCTTATCTTGATTCCGTACAGGACAGTCAAAATATGCTTCATAGGCTTCACAGAGAACGTGAGATGTCTTTAGTTCATATTTCACGTCTCGAACTTTAATAAATTGACCACATATAAAACAAAATGCATCAGCATCGTATTTGCACTTCCGTGACGACATTTTAAGTTATTCTGGGCTTGTAAATAATACCTGATGGTTGTTTACCACTCGGGTGCCATCTAGCGGCACAGTGTAAACGTTAATATCCCACTCTCACCGCGCGGTCTTTTTAAAAAATTAAAATTTATGAAAAAATTGAAAAATTAGTATTATTATTATAACTATCACAAAAGCAAACTTTATACCGAAAAAAGGTATTTTCTTTTCGTTTTTGTGCATAACTAACTGGAAAATAATAGTATAAACTTTAGGACAAAGAGCGAAAATTTTTTTGTCGAGTCGTGTTATCTGTGCTATTATGACAATTAAATTCTATTTCTTACTTAACTCTGAACATGCAGAAAAACCGGAATCTATCACAAAGGCCTGTAAGGTCAGTACTCAGTCCTAAAAAATGTGACCTCGAACGATCATAGCTTTTTATTACTAGCGGCCTTAAGACCAGTTATTCCGTGACTTGTGTTATATCTTGCGGCTTGATCGAGTGTTCAATTTCCTTAGAATCTGAATATTTAACAGAAATAAATTGCGACGAAAAAATGATCAAATGTCGTACAATAACATAACGTAATTTTTTGAGACAGTTTGAGTTATCCAGAGTAGCTAATCCAGCACTTTGCTGTGCTAAAAAATATGTTGAATTACTAATTGTATCTATGACTGTCCGATTTTACTAAACAATTAAAAATTTAATGTGTTAATAAAAACAAATGCTTACTTAATTATTTAATTAACCTCACTAAATTGAAAATATGTAGGTACTAGGTACCTTGAAAAATAAAATATATTTATTAAAAAAATCATTAAAATATTTGCACTTCCCAAACATGACTGACCCTAATTAACTCATTATTATTGCATTACGCTTTTCCGGTAGAAAAAGCACATCACCACTGCTTCATTTGGTGAAGGAAATGTGCTGATAACAATTTGATAATTATTTCAGTTTCACCGTACACGTTAGTATTTGTTGTACTTATAACAATAAATTGTTAATAGAAGAAGAACTAAGAAGGCTACATTATTAATCAACATTGTAATTTGTCTATACTAATATTATAAAGAGGAAAGGTTTGTATGTATGTGTGTATGTATGTATGTATGGTTTTCACGCATAAACTACTGGACCGATTTTGATGAAATTTGGCACAGATAATCTTTAGACCCTGAGAAAGAACATAGGCTACCTTTTATTGCGAAATATGTACCACGAGCGAAGCCGGGGCGGACCGCTAGTATGCAATAATTTCGGTTTACACTTCCGATAGTAGGTACCGTATACTGGTTTGTTTATAAATGTAGGTTTTCCCATATGCTTCCCATTACCCATATGTAATTGAGACCAATAAAACACCGAGGTCATTAGCCCGACGAGGAAGATTCCTGTGTACATTGGGAATTCCCGTGGGGATTTCTTTCTCAAATAGATCTCTTAACTCACTCTATTTTGCGTGCTTGTATGTTTATTAGGTATATTAGTTTAGAAAATTGAATATTTTATGAACTGTTTTGAAATTTGTGATGCAAGAACATTCTTACAATACGTTTTTATATTTTCCAAACATACGACACCGATTTAACTCAAGAAAGCAGGTGAAAAATGATCGATTGCAATGCTTACAGCATACTAAACATAACGCTTGCTTAAGAACCGGTACAGTGACGTCACAGGGCCCTGGCCGAGATTGTCACTTACCTAATAGATCAGAATTGACCTTACGAGTACGTGGATTAATATAATAAACTAGCGGTCCGCCCCGGCTTCGCCCGTGGTACCTACATGTTTAAACTATCCTATCTCTCAAGTTGGATCGAACTGCACATGGTGTGCGAATTTTATTATAATCGGTTAAGTGGTTTAGGAGTCCATTGAGGACAAACATTGTAACACGAGATTTATATATATTAAGATGTAGTTTAAGAAACTAAAACGCTGTAAGATAAATTCATGAAATTGTTCTTTGTCGCCGATCCTGAATATGTTTACATTGTTTGAATTAAATCTGTCCGTTTAAAATGGGTCAAAATCGAGTTTGAAGGAGATTTTACACAAATAATACATTATACAGTTCATATACAGGTTTTGTATGTCGACAATCGAAAGGAGTCTACTTGGTTTTCAGTTTTCATCTTAGTGTTCATTTTGTTATAAATTCTCAATGTCTAAATAGATTTTGATAGCTTCGACCTCAAAACCGTTCTATCTTTTGTTAACATAAAAAATAAATGATTACTTAATGAATATTCAATGCAGTGGATATTTTTCATTAGGTATAATATATATATGCAGTAGTGAGTAGATGCCTTTTTACATTTTTAGAATGTAAATATTATAATATATTATATGGATGTGAGAAAATTTATAAAAGAATACGATCTTAAACAATAAAACAAATTCTCACGTTTTTATAATGGATAATAAGATTAACAAGATGCCATAATATTGTGCAATATTTACGTTCTTTAGAAGACCTTTACAAACGCATCTCCCATTGTCAAAACTATCTATGAATTTAGTAAATGGAATAATTTCCTATGCATTTTGTTGTATACTATAGCACAGAATACTTAATAGTAGCTAACGCTAGACTATAGATAGGTACTAATTGATTCGGCAAACGTTGTTCTGCCAGAAAACCCTATTTCAAAGTAATTACCGCCTATTCTTAAACCTATTCTACATAATAATAATTCGAAAAATTCGTCTACCTATCTATCTATCTATCTATGAATGAAAACTTAAATTTCAACCTTTACCATTATTTCCCTACAAATATCTACCTATCACTTAGTTTACTATCCACATACATAATACAAAAATGTTTTTATTTACCAGTAGATAGTAAGTGCAATACCTTATATGTAACAATGGTTCTAAAGAATGGACTGACAATCAGATAATAGAGCTATAGCATTCAATGAGGTTGAATAAAAAATATATATATAGGTATTAAAACCTATTACGTTTTATGCAGTTTTAAACCGTATATTAATACCTAATAATTATTAGTAATTAATATAACGCAATAACTGAAGTTTAAATTTAAAATTATACGCTAAGGAAATGAGTCGCGTGGGAAAGATATCAACGCGTTCCGCTTCTCATAGGAACACGTAATAAGTTATTGGAATTAAATATTATCTGTTAGCCGTAGATAATATAGTATGACGAATGTAACATTGAGTTATAGCATATGTAATAATAATAAAAATAGGAAAACATACTTAAAATCTTATATATAAAATTCTCGTGTCACAATGTTAGTCTGCATACTCCTCCGAAACGGGTGGACCGATTCTCATGAAATTTTCTGTGCATATCGGGTAAGTCTGAGAATCGGCCAACATCTATTTTTCATATGTACCACGGGCGAAGCCGGGGCGGACCGCTGGTAACATATAAAAATAGGAAAAAAACACTTCAAATTAGTAAAATGATTGCTTTGTCACCGATTCTTGATAGTGCTACAAAGTTTGAATGAAATCTGTCCGTTTAAAGTGGGTCAAAAATCTAAATCGAATCAAAGTAGTCGGTTACACTTACATACAAACATACAGATTAAGGCAATAAAAGCGTATTCATAAAATAGGAAAGCGTGATTGTACCTATATCCGTTTGTATAGAAAGCAGGTAACTATAGATTGGCATTTGAATCAAAAAATTGCTTTGAATATTTTTAGTGACGAAAGCTTATGTTATCCGAAATATTTATATACCTCGTACTAATTTGTAATGTTTATTGTTGTGTGTTTGTGCGTGTTGAAATAAATGCTTTCGTTCTTTCTATATTTATAAGTAATTTTATTTAAAATAATATAATTCATAATTATTATCAATCAATAACGTGACGACAGCAAGTAGTAATTATGATACTTTTTAATTTTCCATAGATAGAGAAAAGTTGAAGAAAAGACTTCTAGAAATAAAAATTATGTTTTCTTTTACCAAAGAAATAAGAAGGAGCCATATTATGTCACTCGTCAAATAATTCAGAACTGCAGCAGCAGGTTATTTACTTGTGAACACATAGAAAGGCTTTCCTTTCTCTACAATTTAAGAAGTAGTTGAAAGTAATGAGTGAATTTAAGTAATACACACATACAATATATATATTCGTTATATGTATGTGGATGTAAATTAAAAAAAAATTAAAAATAGGTATATGTCAATAAAAATTTCATTTATCGAATGCAAAAATTTTATTTAACTTAAGTCGAACTGATTTCAAGTTAAATTGAAACTTCAATATTTGCTGCTTAAACTAAACGTAGAATAACTTGAATCGAACTTAACAAATAGGTAACACAAGGTATGTAGGTCAGCGTCCACAAGTATTTCTAATTTAGCTTAGAATTTTCTAGACAGGTTTTCAGTTGTAACTAGATAATTGGATGGCTTATAAATAAATAATAAAGTATATACTTTTTATAACGAGTTTTAGAAACTTACTTAATTGCATAATTTTCTACAATCCATAAAAATATAAAAAACTGTAATTTTCTTACAATGGCATATAAATCTGTATGAAATTTTGCACACCGATAGATCACTTAAATGCGGGTATAATGCGTGTGAAGCCGCGGGATCCAGCTAGAAAAATATAGAGTAAAATAAATAGAAGCCATGTGTTCTGCATTGGGAACGATAAGAGCTGATTAAAACAAATTAAACAGGTTAGTCGTTCTGAAGCTACAACCAAACTATTCCGTAATCCGTAACCTAGCAACCACACAAACATCGTTATTTTCTTTCAGTTTCTTGACCCTTGCCCCAAGACACGAAGGGTGTGAATAATTTAACTCCCCATAAAATTGCCGATAACCTACATTTACACAATTAAAGAATTAATTGTGTTTCTTGGCCTAGTTTACTAGTAAATTAATTTAATGGGAGTTCTAAATGACCGTTACAATTTTGCTTAAAAAAAGATTTGGTTATGAAACTTCGGCGTGATATACGAGTAGTTATTATATAAAATGTTATTTTCACAAAACATGCTCATGTGTGAAATGAAAGGCTTTTAGTGAGTTTTAAAATGCGATTAATAAAACTATTCGGACATTTCGAACTGACGGGGTTTCGAGCAAATTGTCTTTATATAATTACTGAACGATTTTCCTTATGATATTCGCTTTCTTTTTAAGTTATAAGTAATTATTTAAAAATGATCTTCACAATTATTATTACATAGAAAAACACAATCGAACCAAATAGTTAATTAAAATTGAAGTCTGTGTTTTTACCTATAATAGTTAATGCTTAATAGCTCTTTAATAATAAATTATAATGATATAAAAGATAAAATATAATTTGAATAAACAGTGATCTGATTGCAATACTAATCTAGTTCTAACTTCTAAGCTATTCTCAAGAGGCAAGGTCAAAATCTAGTTAGCCTTATTTCAAGGAATTTCCATCACGAATCGTAACAAGAATGCTTTTTATATTAAAGATTTATAATAATTATGTTTACAATTTACAAAACCAATGACCTTACATTATACATAAACCAGTAATGTGTAAAAAACTTTTAGCAAATTTGTGCATTACCTAAGTACCTATACCATTAAGTGGTATTACAAGGAAAAGTAAAACATATCCTGTTTAAAATTTCCTGTCATTTATTTCCTTCCCAAAATAACTTAGAATAAACTCATTTGAATTAGAAATTTCCTAAGTAAAAAAACCGGCCAAGTGCGAGTCGGTCTCGCGCACCGAGCGTTCCGTACAAACCTGCAAGGTTTACAAAGTACAATTTATGGTTTTCGTAATTTTTCCTTTATCTATGCTATAAGACGTTGCTTCGTACCAAATTTCAAGATTCTGAAATCACGGGAAGCACCCTGTAGGTTTTGATTCCCTTGCAAATGTCGAAAATTTGCGGCATAAACGGCTGTATCTTTTGATTGCGTTGGCTTAGAAGTTTGATTTTTTCACAGCTTCAAGGGACAGTAGACCTGAGTAATTGATATAAATTTCAGCTTCATACCTCCGCACGTTCCTGAGAAAAAGGATCTTGACAGACAGACGGACGGACGGACGGACGGACGGACGGACGGACAGACGGACAACAAAGTGATCCTATAAGGGTTCCGTTTTTTCCTTTTGAGGTACGGAACCCTAAAAATGAATAACTAAGTACTTTATATACCTAATTATAAACCCATAAATTATTCAAACGCATTAACAGTTGTATTTTCCTGTTTACGTTTTTTAAAATGTTATTTTATAGCCTTTGCGATAATAATGCTATTTTTTCCCGTTGATTTTCAGTGATTTTGTTTCACACATTTATATTTTTAATTGCCTTTATTAGTGGGCAAAAGGTGGGTAAATCAAGGCTTAAAGCGAAACTGCTTTTATATGTATTGCGTTGTAAGTGTAAACACAATTTATGATACCTATTTTTTGTGCTAAATGTTTGTATACCTAGTAAATATATTTTTGATTCTTTATTATAAGGATTATTTATTATTATAATACAGTGAGTTCGATCAGTTAGTAGCTTAGTTTTCAGCTCAATCGACATACCTACTATTCTAGCTTTTAAATAATTTTATTCTTCAATAAACACAAGATTATTTTAAATACGTAACTTGTCTTACAATATACCGTGATTCAGAATTCCTTGTTGTTTTCCGCAATCCTTGAACTTGGAAAGTACATACAATCGGCAGGTGAACGTTATTAGCGAATTCTTATGTTAGTAGATTATAAAACGAGTTTTTTATACGTGTTTGTGTTGATAAAAAGACGTATTACTTTTTGGAAAAATATAATTTACGGGATTTTTTAATACCGTTGTAGATATTATGATATATAGGATGATGATAGATATGTATTCATACATGCCTAAGAATGCAATTGGCTTAAAAAAATTTTGTAGGTATCGTTAATGTAAGGTACTGTATCGTTTTCGACTGTCAGTTATGTATCTTTTTATACTTCCGTATTTTGGATTGCGCTATGGAAAATATGAAAAGATTTTTTGCTTTTTTTTGGAAGATATTGAAAAATATGTCAATAACAATAATATTGATCAGTATATTCTAGATAAACCTAGAAACATAAGACCATACATAGTTACTTATTTATAACTAGCTTTCCGCCCGCGGCTTCGCCCGCGTTTTCAAAGAAAAACCCGTTCTCGTAGGATTTCCGGGATAAAACCTATCCTATGTCCTTTCTCGTGTATCTAAATAATATTTAGTATAGAATAATATTTCTATACCAAATTTCATGCAAATTGGTTCAGTAGTTAAGGCGTGATTGAGTAACAGACAGACAGACAGAGTTACTTTCGCATTTATAATATTAGTATGGATTATAATCAGTGTGGTTTGTTTATCGTTCTTCTTTCATATGAATCGTATAAAAAGGCACCTTATTAACTTGTATGAAACAATACTGACCGGTAGTATAAAACAGCAGTTCCATGGGAATTAACGAATTCAACCGCACATTGACCTCCATTTGTATCGGACTTACCACCTATAGGTAAGTATGACTTCCGCAACACAAGGTTGACAATGCCGTTAATATCAATTAATCATATAACTCCATTTATGATTTATAAAATGAATCAAAGTGAACTGCTTTTGAAATAATTACGGAATGTATTTTGAAATATGTTTGTGGCGACCGGGACCTAATTTCGGAATCGCAATTGAAATATTTTTGTTAATTGAAATACTTATATACATATATATTACTAGCTTTAAATGATATACTAAAACCTTCCTCGAGAATGAACTTATCTATTAAAAAAAAACCGCATCAAAATCCGTTGTGTAGTTTTAAAGATATAAGCATAACTACATACAGACAGACGCGGCAAGCGACTTTGCTTTATACTATGTACTTATGTAGTGATTATGTAGGAAACTTCCATAGAACATTGAAAGGCCCGAACGAAATAAGCTCATACTTACCAAACCTACACAAAGAATATTAAAATGTAGGATGTAGAGGCCCTTGAGGAAAACATTGACATTTATTACTAAGAAATTAGGTACTATACCTACCTCATAACAATTATCTATATTAAATTCAATATAATATGATTGACTATTAACAAATAGACTAGACTAGAATTATCTACGAGTGAATACTTAGGTATATTTAGGTATTCTATGCAGTAGATTAATAATAACGTGACATGGAATTATTAGAAAAACATCAATCTAACTGTAAACGACTACAGTGAGTTTTTTGATATACTCGTAGATTCCCCCAACAAGCTCCGCAAAACTTTTAATTCACTTTTTAAGGAATAGGATAGATTAAGTACATTATATATCATTGTTTTTTTTTGTTTATCGCTAATTGTATACTTTTAAACTTTTTTTTCGCATGTTGTGTTTACCTGAAAGTGTTTTTTTACATTGACCTTATAATTGTGTATATGAATTTTGATATGTTATATGTAATGTAAACAAACGTTGGTAGACCTAAATAAATAAATAAATAAATCTAAGAGCAATTTTCTTGATTGCTTATCATCGTCAGCCAATTTTATAATTACTGGTTTCAACATGTTTAATTTAAAGCGCTTATAAATGTTAAAAATTAAGGGCGCTACATATTTTTAAAATCCGTTTAAAACTCTCCCAAGCGCATATTCTTTCTAACTTCGGAATTTTTTATTATGAAAAAGTTAAAAAAGCCTAAAACACGAGTAATAATTAATGTTCTAAAAATAACGCATCTTTGTAAGAAGACTGTTGTGTGTGTAGGTACTGTTTGTAAGAATGCATCGATGTATGTTTGTGACTCTATCACGCGAAAGCTACTAATCCATAACGACGATTTATAAAAACATGTCACTATAAAACAAAAATAGTCCCGTACTGATAACAACACAATATAATCTACATACATTAACATAAAAACTATATTAAATGATAATTTTAAAATGAATTTTACAATTGAAACAGTCTAGTGTTCTGTATAAAAATAAACAGGAATTGTAAATATTTCTGCACATTTTATCATTACGTGATAATACAAAATTAAGGCTAAAATATACTTTGATTTCAAAAATTTATATATGAATCTTGTTTGTTGATCCATCTATATCCTATTCTAATCTATACTAATATTATAAAGCTGAAGAGTTTGTTTGTTTGTTTGAACGCGCAAATCTCGGGAACTTCTGGTCCGATTTGAAAAATTCTTTCAGTGTTAGATAGCCCATTTATCGAGGATGGCTATAGGATATATACCATCACGCTAAGACCGACAGGAGCGGAGGCACGCGGGTGAAACCGCGCGGAACAGAATAAAATAAATGCACATTTGGATGAATTACGCTAAAACTACGTTAAAACTATAGTAGTTGAAAAACTATAGGAGTGGTAGTGCTGTTTGTACAGTACATTAAGCATAATTATGTTCATATAATGTATAATTTTTGGAGATATAAATTAGCTTTTGCACGTAATTACGTCCGTGATTAAATCTTTGGGACACAGTTAGTACAAAAATGAATAAAAAATAGTATTAGTGTAACAATTAAACACAAAACTAACAATGTAATAAACCTCTATTTAAGCGTTTATTTGCTCATTAATCTAGTGATATAGTCATAACTGATACAGCTAATTTTAACGTTTTATCTGTTAAAGCATTTATGAAACAGACTGCGGTGTTAATTGCCAGCAATATTTCTAAAATTTTTAGTTATAAATTTAGAAAAGAAAGTTTCTTATTTTAACACATATACGAGAAATTTTATAAAGAAAAATAAATACGCATACTTTCATTTTTACATATTATATTTTTATGAAAATAATGCATTTTGGTGTGCTTAAAAAATGTATGTACTTAATGAATGCCTTCATTATAATAATAATAATTAGTAACGGCCTATCTGACCTCTGCTCACTGTATTTAAAGATATAAAAACATGATAAAATACAAACAGTGGTGAATAATTACCTTACGTAGACACATACCTATTTATGTATGCATATGTATTTAAATAGTTATTACCAACTACACAAACACACGCAATTCACTTCTAAAATGTAGTTATTCAAAAGTAAAAACTTATGTTATAAAGCTGAAGAATTTTTTTGTTTGGTTGAACTCTCTAATCTCAGGAACTACAGGCCCGATTTGAAAAATTGTAAACAATTTAGATAGACCATATATCGAGAAAGCCTTATGAGCTATAACATATTATCATGCTAAGACCAAGAACAGAGCAATGCGGGTAACACCGAAGAGCACAGCGAGTTTATATTATACTAGCTGCTCCGCGCGGTTTCACCCCCGTGGCTCCAATCCTGTTGGTCGTAGCGTGATGATATACAGTAGCACCTCGTTAAGTCGAACCTCGATAAGTCAAAAACCTCCAAATCTCGAAAAAATGTTCTGTTCCCTTCCCTTCAAACCCGAAAACCTCCGTTACTTGAAATCTTGACCCTCTGTTATTCAAAATTATCACCGAGTCCCTCCAAGCCATTATGGTACATATTTTCACTCTATAACTCGAAAAATTAAATTTGACCTCTGTATCTCGAACATAGCAACGTTTTAT
This sequence comes from Colias eurytheme, assembly GCA_907164685.1. Classification (NCBI taxonomy): domain Eukaryota; kingdom Metazoa; phylum Arthropoda; class Insecta; order Lepidoptera; family Pieridae; genus Colias; species Colias eurytheme. The sequence goes on along the minus strand of CAJQZN010017350.1, from coordinate 13,238 downwards.
TTTACAACCTTTATAACTTGATCATTTGGAATTTATTACCTCTATTGAGTATTGTTCGAACAAAAATAAGTTACCGATTTTAACAACTTGCCGACAGTGCAGGTACACTATTGTTTCTTAGAAAACATTTTAGGAGTATACGATAATAAATTTATGACTCACGTAAACACGTGTTTGCATTAGTATCTAATGAAGAAATTAACGATTCAGTAGCTCAGAAAACCGATACTAATGATTTAGATGACATAGAAGACGTGAATAGTACATGCGCTCCATAGTTAGTTTCCATAAAAGAGGCAAGAACCGCATTGAATACCTTACGAAATTTTATAGAGCAACCAAATTATCTAAAGCAAAAAAAAATACTGACTTTTTTTAATGTTAAATTTTTTATTTTAAAATGATTTGAAATAATGTTGATTTGTAATAAATAAAAACAAGTTTGTCACCTCTGCAAGTTGAATTTTAATTTATTTTACCTCTCTAACTCAAAATTTATAAGAATAAACCTCAAACTCTGTATGTCGAATCAAAATCCGCCTAAGTCGAAATCCTCCATAAGTTGAAAACTCTATAACTCGAATTTTTTGGCGTCTCCCTTGATTTTCGACTTATAGAGGTGCTACTGTATCTAACACCGAAATAATTTTTCAAATCGGACTAGTAGTTCCCGAGATTAGCGCGTTCAAACAAACAAACTCTTCAGCTTTATAATATTAGTATAGATTAAAATTAATTATATTCTTTCAATTTCAGATACAAAAATGCTGCCAAGGAAAAGAAACTGCAATATAATCATCCTCACAGTATTATGTCTAGTCAGATCTTCATTTCAACACGGTTCAGGAGCGCCTCCTGGGGTAAGAAAGTTTATATTATTAATATTATAAATGTATTGATTTGGATAGATAGAGGGATAGAGAAAAAACTTAAGGATGAAGATTTGTATGGAGTTATATTTTTAAGTTGATTACGATTTACGTAAAATGTAAGTGTAAGGTAATCAAGACATTCAGAGTATATATAATCTTATGTATGTACTTGATGATATGTTAAATGTTGATACTGGTATTTAATTTAAGACAAGTTCTTCGCATTACCTGATAAATATAGATACACATACGATATTTAAAAAAAAACCTATCTGCATTTCAAACTTTTTCAAATCTGATTAATAGCTTCAGAAGGAATCAAAATTTAAAACATTGGTCGTCTTATTCCAAAATCATTAATAAACTTTGGTTTAAACCCAGGCCATTAAATCATAGTTTAACTTTAGTACAGTGGTTTAAACTTGTCATTATCCATTGTCCTTCTCTGTGGTCTAATGCTAAAATGTGTTTGGTAATAAGACTTTTACTTAGAACATGATTGTAATACGTTTTAGACCCGGTTTTTAGTTATTCCGTGTTTTATAACAAAATTGTCTAAGTTTAAATATAAAAAATAGGTGATATAATAATAATGAGCGTGATTTAATAACTCAGATGTCATCAATTAATTAAATTCTTGTAATTAAGATGTCAGAATGTTAGCGTGCATATTATTTCAAACTTAATTTCAAATATCGTAATCCGTTGAATCATTCAATTAAATAATTGATTTAAAACTTGATAATAAAGGAAACTTAACTGAATGATTTATTTATTTCCTTCGTTTGTTCTTTTTAAAACAATAAATGGTTAGATCTATGATTACCTCATTGCGATAAGAAATATAAACACACCTTTTGTTTTATGTATAGGTAGTGGAATGTGCTTTTGCAATACAATTATTAAAATATTTCATGGCAATTATATTATTATTATTTTTCCATAATAATTAAGTCTTACATATAAACTATTTGTATATTGAATAATTTTTCACCAAACTTTTTGTCATTATACTTAAGGCTTCAAGTTAATTTTATACACAGTAGTTTAATTTAAGCCTTTTTCAAAATCATTTTATTACATTCAATAACTAACTTAATCACCATAATAATATACATATTGATATTCCCTTTATCATTCAAATCTTCAAATCTAAAACTTAAATTATTATATTCCAGGCCTGTATCGACCAAATGCCACGACACAGTGGTATACTACCACAATCTTCAGTGCCGCCCTACGCTATAATGACGTCAGCGTCACAAGTGAGGCAGGGGGACAGTCTAAATGTGACTATTGGGAGCCCTTTTGGAGCCCCTTTACCTATTGGGGGCTTTATAGTACAGGCGAGAGCTATACAGGTAAATACTTTATTTCTTTATAGACATATAAATATGTTGTAAAAATGTATGCATAAGGTGGTTTTAGTCTTATGTTTAAAATGTTTACTATTAAGATATAATCTTGGTAATGGGGTGTAGGTTTATTTGTTTCATAGTAATTAAAAGTAGATATTTTACTTAAAATCCATTAAAATAGTAAAATTCATAACATTTAGGTACTGACAACAGTATAAGTTAATACATTATTTTTATAACAAAGTAGCCAAATAATTAACTGTAAAACCAAAAAGCACTTCAGCAAGTTTCATAACACAGCATAGCTCATTTCGCGTGAAAAATCCTCAATTGTTTATTATATACAGTGAAACCTGGTTAAGTGAGACATCAAGGGACCTGCAATTTCGTTTCACTTATAGAGGTATTCCACTTACCCAGTGTCTCAGATATACAGGTATAAATAAATATCTGTCTCATTTACAGAGGGTTCCAATAATAATTTGACATTTTTCAAATAAAAATCTGTATGATAGTAAAGTGAAACTAAAACTGAAGGTAATTGAAGCTCAAAACTTGTACTTACGTACTTGGAATTACGTGTGGAATTTGTGGGTAGAATAAGAATGAGTAAACAAACAATGTTATCTCAGTTACAGAGGTTTATGCATATAAAATTTACTCGCTGTCTCAATTATAGAGGTAACTATGATGATAAATCGAAAGAACAAATCCCAGATATAGAGGTTTACCTCGTCCCACTAACAGAGGTAATTCAGTGCCAAAGTGTTGGGACCTCAGCATGAGTTCCAGATATGGAGGTTTCTCACTTATCCAGGTCCCACTTAACCAAGTTTCACTGTACTTATAACTTTAAAGCTGAATACCATCGTGCCACACGCTACAAAGCGTGCTAAAAATGCACATATCATTACCAATAGAAAAACATACTACTTTATTAAATAACGTTCAAATTCAAATATTTTAATTCATGGGAACAATTCAGATGTTAGATAAACATAAGTCCAGCCATATCTTGCCTGTCAAGGCATATGAAATTACAAATATAATATATACACTTGTGATCCGCGGTTTCACTCGCATTACTCCGCTCCTGTTGGTCTTAGCGTGATGATATACCTATAGCCTATAGCCTTCCTCGATAAATAGGCTATATAATACCGAAAGAATTTTTAAATCGGACCAGTAACTCTTCAGCTTTATAAAATTAGTATAGATTAAAATACTAAATTAAATACTAATTTTTTTTCCAGAACCCAGAGCAAATTGTTGGTAAATTCACATCAGTACCAGATCAAACAACCACACAGATTATTAACTGTCGTGGGGATAATGACACAGTCACACACTCGACGCCGGAAGACAAACCGCCTTTGACGTTTGTGTGGCAAGCGCCTAAGGACTTTTTGGGAGGCGTTGAGTTCAAGTGAGTTTGTTTTGTCGAAATTATATGGGAGTTTTATTGATAATTACTGCTTTGATTGATTAGTACAGTACGTCATACCACAGATAGGCAGTTATTTAACAATGAATGACTTGATTACGACAAAAATTGATTATGAAAAGAGTATTTCAAAAATTTATTCAAGTCTAAATAATTTCAATCTATTTTATGACGATTCAAAAGTGTGTTTAGATATGTATATTTAAATAAATAAATGTCTGAGTTTCAAACGACGACTTTAATTACTTATTTACCATAGATAAGAACTTCCATCATTTAACTATGATAAATGTTCATTCCTAAAAATATATAGATATACTGGTCGAAAAATCAATTTCATACGATTCCTGCGTAATCCAAGCAATTACTTTTGTACCAAAATACCAAATACCTACCTTTTTTGTATGCTAATAACAAATCAATTAGTATGATAAATCATCAAATAAATAATTATAATTCCAGAGCAACAGTCGCGCAAGGCTACGCAACATTCTGGCGCAACGTGGGATCCCCACTCGTAGAAGTGGTGACCCCAGACACGGATCTATCCCCACCGACCACTCAAAGCACTACGCCTAGGAACACACCACCTCCCCCTGTTATTATGGAGTCTAAGGTAATAAGGGGATGAATTTATGCTGTAGTATTAGTTTATAGATTTTTTTTTAAGTTATTAATTGTTGAAGTGAAAACTTCTTTACCGGCGTTGGGTATAAAATCTTAAACTCGTGTCCAATGATATTATATATAGAAACAAGAGATATCATTGGCGGATGGATATCAAACATGCTCAACGTTAATAATCAAGTTTTCACTTCTGCCGGCACTCCCCCAGTGCAACCCGTCTTTTTTACTAACAAAATGAGTCCTGGTTACTTGAATAAATAAATGAATTATTATTATATGTATTATATAGATTGGGGTAAAGGAAAGTAATGTTTTTTTAGATGATTAAATATTTTATTGCGAAATAGTCTGGCTTTAGTTAGTACGTACGTTAATTTTAAATTAAAATAACAACAATTAATTAATAATAAAAAGTAAATAGATACAGAAAATATGTATTTGTTTCTACAGATTTTTAGAAGTAGTATCTACTATTACATTATCCATTTATATAATTCTGTTTGATTACTCATCTTATTTCATCTCAATTAAACCAATAAGAATAATTTCTACCAAACTTGTAACTTTTAAGTAATTATTTTTAATAATTTTATATTATTTTACAGCCAAAGACAACCCCACCTCCCCTAGACGTAATATACCAAGGATGCGCGGACACAAAACTATGTTTCGGTGTCCCCCAAAATTGCATTCAAACTGGCAACTGCAAAGCCATTCTAGCCATTTTTGTAGCTGGCGACACTTATACATTCGAAATACAAGGCACAGATAATCCAAAATATGTCGCCGCTGGTTTAAGCGCAGATAATAAAATGGGCGATGACAGCGCGATGGAATGTGTCAGAAATGACAATGGACGAATTAATTTATTCACTTCCTGGACTTATCCTAAAGAGGAGCCATATGTAAAAAGATCGGATTCGCCTCAAGAAATTGTGCAATTGTTGGAATCTTCGACGATAGATGGGAAATTGTATTGTAAGTTTAGAAGAGATGTGGTGTCCATAGTGAAGGGACGAACGTTCGATCTAGCGAAGGATACGTATAATTTAATGGTGCTCGCTGGCAGTTCTATGAAAGGTATGTCCATAAATATCACTTCACTTTACTATTATAATAAGTTAGATTAACTCTCGTTTATTACTTCAGCCAGGCAGGTTGAGTTAGGACATCAATTTTTTAATCATAGCAATGAAATAGTTTGTATAGCACAGATAATACAACGAACACTTGGTGTTGCCTTTTTTGCTTATCTGAATTATAATGCCATAGACTATAAAATATATTTAATTTTAGTATTGTCTTATCATCAGTTTAAAATTAAGCGCTGTAAAGCGGAAGAATCACCAATACAGAAAAAAGCCCATGTAATTTAAAACATAGCTATATCTTTTCTGTTATTTTATTAATTTTTTCTACACTATCTTTCGCTTCGCCCGTGCAGTCACTTCGACGGGACGTTGGAGCTGTGGGTAGAAAGCAACTATTCTACATCATCATAATATCATATTATTTGTACATAGTAACACCGGCTTCGCTCGCAGTACATGTTTAAGTTTTCTCCATAAGAACCATACTCATACTTTAAGGAATAATATAAAAAAATAATTATCGAAATTGGTTAAGCATTTGTCGAGTTTGTTTGTTTGAACGCGCTAATCTCAAGAACTACTGGTCCGATTTGAAAAATTCTTCAGTGTTAGATATCCCATTTATCGAGGAAGGCTATAGGCTACAATATATCATCACGTTAAGATCAACAGAAGCGGAGCCACGCGGGTGAAACCGCGGAGCGCAGCTAATAGATGATAAAGTATGTTTTAATTATTGTATTTATTTATATTCCAGACGCAGATCGCGTAGGTTTCCACAACCTAGCATACGAAGCAACAGGGGTCCCTCTAGCACTCGCTACGGTCGGTACAGCAGCGCCGGCTTCCAAACTATTGTTGAAATTACACGGCGCTTTCATGATTTTGGCCTGGCTGGGTTCTGCTTCATTGGGGATTATTGTTGCCAGGTTGGTTCATAATATGTATGAATAAAAAAAATGGATATATAGTTTGGATGGTAAATGTTAAAAAAATAAATAAATAAATAAATGTTAAAAATATGTAATGACGATTTGAAAGTGCTTCTAAAAGAAGTCTAATTGAATAAATAAATGTTTGAGTTTGAGGATTTTTGTAGATACAGTTCGATTCAAACTTAATGGCGGTTCGGAAGTTATAGCTGCGAATGCACGAGCGCGCAGGTATCCGACCCTTAACGTCCCGCTAATATCTAAAATTGTTTTCTGCGCATCAGATCGTTCGATGTTCCGAGCCGCCATTAAGTTTGAATCGTACTGTATTGATATATACAATAAAAATTATAAAAAAACTCATCAGAAAAATTCTTCCAAATTTTTAAGTAGAAATAAAAAGCCCAAGGTTATTTTTTTCTTTAACTTACATCTTCTGAGGTAAATTATATCACAATTGAAATGGAACTTTAAGTGCAATTGTAATTTTACAGGTATTTCCGAAAGACATGGGTCGGCAAGACACTTGGTGGAAAGGACATCTGGTTCGCTGTAAGTTTAAATTTATTTTTCGATTTAGTTAAAATTCACACATTATTTGTTAATTTAACTGAAAGATAAGCAAAACAAAGCATATCCAGAGATTTGTAATCTATTTATTATAGTTAAAATTACCATTCTGTCCTAATATATTAAAAAAATATATATTTATTTATTCCCATTCCAGTACCACAGAATACTCATGGTACTAACATGGGTGCTCACAGTCGCTGGGTTCATTCTCATAGTCATTGAAGTCGGTACTATTGCCACTACGGGTGACAATCCGCACGCTATAACTGGGCTAATTACCGTTATATTGTGCTTTTTGCAGCCTATTGGTGAGTTATTTGATATTTTTTATGTTTTTTTTGTTGTTGTAAACAGCATTTAAAAAGGAATTTAATTCGCATTATAAATGATTTTCTTATTAAATAAGTTCATATGAAAGTAGATTTATAAGCGTTTAAATAGCGTGTGTGCCAAGCACACGTGTCCGAAGTGAAACTTCTTGCAAGATTCAAAGATAACAAATCGTGACGTGACGGTATTGCCATGACGCCACTTTGAAATTTAACTCTCAACGCGCCTTAAGAAGTTTTTGTTTTAAAAAAAACATCATTTATACTTACATCATACTACGAAAAATACTAAAATATAATATGTTAATTATTTCAGGTGCATACTTCAGACCGCACCCGGGCACCAGCAAGCGGTCATATTTCAACTGGGGACATTGGTTCCTTGGTAATGCGGCTCATATCTTGGGAAGTAAGTAATATTTAATTATCTAAGTAAATATGCAAAAAATCGTTATTATAAACGATGATATTGAAATTTCCATCGAATTCGTTCGTATGCTCTTCTTATTTAACAAAATATCGTTCAAAATATTGCCTACTAGATTTCCGCCCGCGGCTTCGCGTTTACAAAGGAAAACCCGCAGAGTTCGCGTTCCCGTGGGATTTCCGGGATAAAACCTATCCTATGTGTTAATCCAAGTTACCCTCCATATTATGTGCGATAAATTTCAATATGAAAAGAGAAACATAATATTTACAGATTTTTTGACATAACGTTTAATAAAATAATGATATTTTTCACTTAAAAAAAAAAAGTGTGTGCGTGTAACCTTTACGCGCGATTGAAGTAAAACGCACATGTCAATATAACCTTGTTATTGAATATTATAAAATGTCGCAATTGTCAGAAAATTTATTTTTAATTTACTTATTTTAAAAGTAATAAATAAACAAGTATATTTAGAGATTTTCAAAAAATTTTGCAATTTAAAATAATGTTTTTAAAACTGTTGAATTTTTCATTCACTTTGCTATTCACAATTGATCCGTTTTAAAATTTGAAAATAAATAATCCTAATTGATTATGATATTTGCCACTAGCTGGCGTATAAGTCAAGAAGCGTGTAGTATATGACATATACTTACAACCAATCAGAATTATTATTTTTAAATGGCGGAAACTACACAGCGTTACTTCCGTCAGAAAAAAAATCTGAGTTACTCCCTAGTCGCGCCTAAAGAAGTTTTACTTCAAAAAACATTTTTTCCAGTTGCAACGATATTCTTCGCTGTCAATCTACAAAAGGCGGAATTACCTTCATGGAGTATTTTTGTGATGGCAGCATTTGTGGTGTTCCATGTTGTTATGCATGTCGTATTATCGGTAAGATTTATAAATGACTATAACATAACTAATTGACTATAAAGATAATCAATTCATGGCTATTAAAATAAACAACATACGTTGAATATCTTTACTATTTAGGTCATCCCAAAAAAATGATTTATAGACAATTTACCACAGTTTTAAACTAATTAGTACCTACATAAAGTCTTGCGTATGAGGGTGTATAAACATTTTTTGCCATTCCGCAATTTCATGATATAAATAAATACCTACTTTAATATTAGAAAAAAACTTATACCAGGTTTAAAAACTCATCTCCGTATAGACAAAAAAATGTACTGTGGTAAAAAAAACTTATATCAGCATACAAACCCAAACATTAATGTGCAAAAAACTACAAACATGTTAAAAAGCTAACAGGTAGTAAAATACGATTAAAAAAAACCACTTTACCAAAAATTCCCTTACAGCTAACAGTATGCGTGTCAGAAGGCCGCATATCAAACGGACGCGTGAACGCATTCCCTATGAAGGATATGCTCGGACCAAGACATGCCGCGGAAAGTGGGGATGCGCCGGTAAATTATATATTAATAATGTGCATGAAATTACTCTATTGGAAAATTGTGTATGTGCATGTGTATATCAAAAAACAGAATAAAAATAACGCATGGATTGTGCAAAGAAAAAAATTGCAGGTCTTTATTCTAAACTATAAAATATAAAAAAAAAATTCATCATACTTATGTTTTTTTTTTAAATAAACTTCATGATACTTACTAACATTGTGACGAATCAATAAAAATAATCAATGAAATCTCTATATCTAACAAAAATATTGTAATATTGGATTAATTATTTAGGTCTCAATTACAAAAATAAGTGGCAAAAACCATGTCATATTACTTAAAAATACATTTAAATCCATCCATTCATGATTTTTTTCTTCTGTTTTCAGTTCTCCGGCTTCAGAAAGCACCTCCTTGGAGTTTACGCGCCAATAATCCTGCTATTCGCGATTGCAATGATCTGTTTAGTTGCTCTTGCGCCAATTACCGACACTTATAGCAATATGATGGGATCTTAGATATATTTAATTTAATATTAATGCGACGAACAAAAATTTATAATATATTAATTACAACATTGACGTACAATAAAAAACTAGACTCCCATTAGTCTATTAAATCGTTATCAAAAAATGTCCGAGCCCCATTTTATAAAACATTCATTGAAATTTACACCTTATTTCGTGACGGTAATGTTCAAAGTCTATTGTATCAGCCATTAGAAAACTATGCCTATAACACGTATAGGCAGAGTTTAGCTTTGTACAATTTTTGAGTATTATTGTAAGTAAATAGTTATTTATTGTACGTCAATGCCCTTGACGAACAAAAATAGAAAAATATACTGTTCGAAATAGGAACAGCGTCTAGATACCGCCTCTTTTTGAAGAAAATACTGAACTAGTAAAATATATTTTGATTGACACATTTTTTAAATAACTACGTGTTTTTAACGCATTGTAGATTTGTCGTAACTGTCGTAATTGTTGATAATAAAAAATGGTTGCCTGTAAAGTCGGTTTTACGGGCGAAGATTTTACGTGACAACGTCTTTTTCTCGATCATAGTTGAGTGGGAGAGAGACGCAAGGCATTCGGCGGGCCTCTCTCTCGTTCGGTGACTCATCGTAACGTTACCGAGCGTTACACTTTTTCATAAGTGACTCCCAGTCGCAACCTAATTTAAGACGTTGTCACGTCAAAAATTATGAAAACCTTGTACTGCACAAAACTGTAAATAGATTCATAAATTATAAGAAATGCGGGTAGGTATTCAGATTATGTTACCAGGCTTTTTAACACTTGAGAGGCTTTATGAGTAGGTATAAAGTGTGGTCATATACAAAATCTTTAATCTACTCGCAATAAGCAATGTTTCATATAAGTAATTTAAATTTTTTGAACATTATTTCTTTATTTTTCTATACTAAACATATCCAGTTTGTACAAGATACTTAATTTAAGATCTGATTTTTCAACACTTCAGTATTTTTTTATTGTAATATAATGCGCATAGATCTTTAATTTATACAAATGATTGTAATTTTGATTGTAAGAAATAGTAATTTTTATATGTTACTGTATAACAGTGAAAACAATATAATTGTCGAAAAATATAAAATACTTATTTTTAAAAATAGGTACCTAAGGTGCATTAGGGTAATTCTGAATGATGAGGTAAATGCAATAATGTTAATTTAATACGTAACTAGTGATTGATAAAACAAATTGAATGCTATTTTTACCTAACTCGTTTATTTTCATACGATACCTTCACGTTACTCACAATAAAACGATGCTCACAATTTTCCGAATCCGACATCCGGAATTCCTCGAATGCACAATATACAGGGTGTAATCGTTAAGTGTGCACAAGTGATTATTCCGTAACTATTGCAGATATCAAAAAACTTTAAATTGATATCGAAAGTACTTAACCTAATGAGTAAAATAATGGCCTAATGGCCATTATAAATTTAGGAAAATAAAACGAGAAATATCCAAAAATGTTACATTAAACGCTCCCATACATTTTGTATTCATAGCAGATTTTCGAAGTGACGTCCTCATTGTGCAATACAGTGAGGAACTCTATTTACAGTTTCTAAATGAACTTCCCTTCAAATTTGCGAAGTAATTAAAGCAGAAAACCAAAAAAAGAAAGAAAAAGCTAAAATCTTTCATATTAAACGTACATGGGATATTCATATCTCATATTAAATGTATGGGAGGGTTTAAAGTTATTTTTTAGATATTTCTCGATTTATTTTTAAAAATTTATTATGGCCATTTTACTCATTAGGTTAAGTACTTTTGATATCAGTTTAAAGTTTTTTGATAACTGTAATAGTTACGGAATAATCGCCTGTGCACACTTAACGATTACACCCTGTATACATAAACTATCCGTCCCAAGTGTGAATTCTTAAGTTGTAGAATCTCGTACATATACAACGTGATAATGTTTTTTACGTTATTTTTTTATAATAGTTGTACTTGGTTGTAATATAGGTTAATGTTAATGTAATATTTTTGATGTATTTTATTTAACACTTAATTATATTAATATACAAGTATAAGTGAATAAGAAATAACAATATTAAGATACAATTGTAAATAAATGACACCAATGTTATATTTGCTGTTTTATTTATACCTATAAGTTATAACCTTTAAAAAAAGAAATAAAGACGTGCAGACTAAATACAGTGTTTTGATCTAAGAGATTTTCCGCAAAATTAACAACAAAATAACTTTACAAACACTTCCAAAGAACACAGGACCTTATACTGCATTAAGACACTGGTATTCAATTTTAAGTAGGAACAACTGACATTGTTGGTAAATTAATGTTAATGCTGACAATAAAGATTATTTCTGACGCTAGCTGGGTCTAGATATTTTTTAGGGCAAAGGTTCTTTATACTAAAGAAATTGCACTAAATATTATGTATATGGTCTAGAACAGCTTTCATATATTCATATTATTAACAAAATTGGATCAAATAAAAAGATATATAGATTCAATTACATTTATTTGATTAAATATTATATTTACAATAACATTTTAATATACAAATACAAACTTAACACACACAATATTAAGTTCACTGCATCAACTATCTTCATTAGGTATTTGTGAATCTTCAACAGTTCTAGACGCAGGTACATAAACTTTAAAAGAATATTCTGTACGAGGAAACGATCCAGGATTCACAACTTGGCAGTTTTGGTAAGCTCTTGTATATGGTTGGAAATTGTCACCCACAACAATAATATCAGGCATTGGATATAATCCTAATGCATCTGCATGTTTCCAAAAAACTGGTTGAACACCTAAAGAGAGTGGTGATAAAGTACATTGACTCAACAATGTCTTAGTTAAATGGTCAGGTATATCACCAGTTTCCGGAAAATGTATTGCATTCCTACACATTTTCGTAACTAAATCCTGCCTTAGAACAACTATTTCCTGTGTACAATACTGTATTCTACACGGATTTGTAGTAAATATAACAGAATCGCCTAATTTATCACAAATTTCCTTAGTAACAAAATTTGGTAATGCTGGTCTAGGAAGAATATTTGGCGCAATTGGATCACTTCTGCCAGGCACAAATATGAACTTGCATGTTTCTCTTAATTTTGTGAATGGATATATGACATCAGATAAATTTATTAAAGCCGCTTTTAGTTGTGTACTATGCTCATAGCCATAGGGACAAGATAGAAACTCTCCCATGAACACTATTGCTATTGGTGGAAAGTCATTAAAACCAGAAAACATCGCTTTCAACTTAGAAATAACTTTTAAATTATCAAACCAGACATCTGATAAGAATATAATCATACCATCTTCATTTTCCTGTTCGATTTTGAGTAGGTTCTGTGAGTTTTTCAATAGTGACTTTGATTTGCCTCCAAATGTGTTCAAGTTGCCAAAATAGGGCATTGAAGCTGCTCTGCTTTCAGATGGTGGTAAAACAAGGCCCATAACATGCAAAACTTTATCATCATAATAGCCTTCAGCCAAAACAAAACTATTTTCTGTGAATAGACCAGAATGATACCTTGTCTGTGTCATATCTAAAAGTACACTACCAGTAGGGTCTTCTAGATAATATTTTCCTTCAGTTAACTGTGTCAGAAGTCCAAG
>CAJQZN010017349.1:0-11787 GCA_907164685.1 Colias eurytheme | reverse complement strand
GAGTACACCATATTCCATGAGCGCCCAGAAAACACTATAGCGGTGTCATCTGCGTACGAAATGATTTTACCACCATCAATAGGAAGGTTAGTAAGATCGTTAATGAAAATTAGAAACAGAGTCGGGCCAAGGACACTACCCTGGGGTACACCAAAAGTAATGTCCATATCCCGACTCACTTGATTATCAATTTTAACTCTTTGGGTGCGGTTTAATAAATAATCCGTTAACAATTTAAGAGGTGTTCCCCGAATTCCTACACGTTTTCCCTATTCCTTTATTTTGACATTACAATCTAAATTGGATGGATTATAAACAGTGCGGTGTCGTTCTTGAGCGACATGTAGTTGTCACGCTTGCACGCGTGGGCTTTTACCGGGCTTTGCGCTCATCTCTTCTAACGTATGAAAGTTCGTCGAAGTAGCTACATACCTAGCTATAGAATTCTATAGCAATTTGTATGGCGAAAAAAGCCCGGCTTTACAGTGTGAAGATGTTACGATTGCGCGAACGAACGTCGTGAATATTATTGTTATTAGGTATAGTTTGTTTGAGCGGGTGATTATACCGGTGTAATTTAGGTTAAGTTTTTCGAATTTTGTGATAAAATGAGCGTCGCGACAGCAGATTGTGTTGTAAATTGTGATGGTTTGCTTTGTGCTCAGCGGGGGAAAGGTAAAATCATTAAACTTTACTGAAAAACAACAATTAATTTCTTCATCAAAACCAACTCCCGATTTGTGCATTACCCAAACTAGTAAGTCACATAAACGAAAATTTAATTGTAATGTTTACGAATTAATCGATTTCAATTTTCGTGAATGAGAATTGCTTAGAAGAAGCCTTTCCCCAGCTGTTGAAACTTGCACATTTATTTGGTAGTTACGATTCCTGCTAGTAGGTAGTTCTTCCACGGAGCGTGCTTTCTCATCGTTAACCCCTTATTGCATGAATTATTAAGGAGATGAAATAAGAATATTTTTTTTTGCAAAAAAGTGTTTTTTAGAACTTACATTATTAGATCAAATTGAGAAAAAAAAATATTTACTTATATTATAGAAAATATGAAACGGCGCCATATATGGACTCGTATGCAGTGTTTGTTGTATTTTTTCTGTCATATATGGCTTCGTATGTTATTAGAAAAAAGTAACAAATTAATTAAATAAAAATATATTCTGGACTAATTTCACACACACGGTTGCTAAGCCCCAAACTAAACTTTGGCTTGTATCCTGAATGCTAAGTCAACTGATATACTACATATATTTTACATAAATCCTATCCTACTAATATTATAAATGCGAAAGTTTTTGAGAGTGGATGTATGTGTATGTGTTTGTTTGTTACTCTTTCACGCAAATACTACTGAACCGACTTCAATGAAATTTATCACACATAATATAGAGGGTAACTTGGACTAACATATAGGATAGGTTTTATCCCGGAAATCCCAAGGGAACGGGAACTATGCGGGGTTTTCTTTGAAAAAGCGGGCGAGGCCGCGGGCGAAATGTTAGTACTTTACATGGATACCTAAATAACACCCAGAATCACAGCCAACTTATACTTCGTGAAATTGCTTAAAACAATTACGTTTGTCATTATAACATAAAAACACGTTATATTTTTCACATAACGTGAAGGAACGAAATTGGAACAATATAGGCATGGCTGACGGGTGGTGAATACTGAGCAGACTCCAGAGAAGCCGATGTTCCTAAGTTTTTGAGAGTCGACCACGTCTTTTGGTAATAAGACCTTTCCCTGACCGTCGCATTTGCTCTGAAACGGCTAATTAAAAATCATACAGTGGCATATAGCATGAGTCTGTATTTATTGATGATGATATGATATTTACATGCTTAGCAGTGAGATAAAAGTGTCCAGGATCGATACTGGAACAATCAGTGAAAGTATCCTTGAATGCATACCGAGCCACATAATATGACATAATATATTTTGGACGGAATGCATACGAAGCCAAATATGACAGATTTGGAAAAGTACAAAAAAAATATGATTAAAGCAAAAAAACAACCAAACCAAATGTTTTACCTTATTTTAGAAAGACTAAAGAATGAAGTAATATTTTTTTTCATGGCTTTACTCATCTTTTTGATATTGAAATCTTAATTTGAAAATCACGGTTTTTTCGGCGTTCCCAAACCGTCGCACGCGCTAGACTAAATCTATAATATATCTGATGGATAATGTTTACACTGTATAAATTAATTACATTCCAATTCTCGATGAAATGATGTTTAAGATGTAAGGTAGTTTTTTTAGATATGTATTGTTTATAGTTAGCCTATAAAAAATTCATGAACTTCGTCGTCCATATATGGCTTTGTATGCGGTAAGGGGTTAAATCGAATTCATAGGTACGTATTTAAGAAATACACAAGGCCAAGAACGCCTTTATTAATTGTCAATGATTGTCATAGAAAAGGAGCTGTTATGTAATTGAATTTTAAAACTACTTTCTATTCCGATGTTATAAAATCTTTCCTTCAGAAAGATGAAAGATCGGCGTTTTGAATTAGAATATAAGTAATCTGTACAATTTTTGAATTTTATTAATAATTTAAAGTATAATGTCATACAGTTTAATATAATTTATCAATTTCAATGATAAACGTTTGACTCGACTGTTTGCGGGCGCGCGTGAAAATATAGAAGATTTGATTTGATGTTCACGTTTTTTTATAAGTTTTATAACGAACATAATTACACAGTATACCTTCCTACCTAATTCAAGAAAAGGGTACCCAGCAAACACTTCGAAAAATTTGGGCTTGTCCTGTCCTTACACCCTAGGCACGCCACTGGCTACAATGAATATCGAGTGCCGAGTCGTACGGTTTAATTACGTCGCACAGACAAATGTCGGCCTTTTATTATGTGATAACACTGTGTGTGTGTGTGCGTATGTGTGTCTGTGTGTGCGTTTGTGTGTGCTGTGTGTGCGTTTGTGTGTGCTGTGCGCGTGTGTGCGGCTCACCAGTCGACGGCGGGCCCGTAGTCGGTGTCCTCCAGCACCTCGGGCGCGAGGTACTCCGGCGTGCCGCAGAACGTCTTCGTGGTGCGCCCGTACGTTATGTTCACCTGCGCACGCACATCATTACAGTTTTAACTCGTGTTTGTTTCATTTTTATATAATACGATTTGTTATGATATTAATGTCAAATAATGTACAAAATAAGTGATCACTCATATTAAGTGATAAGGCCGCCTTCTGTGCTGTTTTTCTTTAAGAATAAGTTTTGTTTGTATTTTTTGTATTTTGGCAGCACAGTAAAGAGTTTAAATAAATAAAATAAGCACAACAGGCATTCAATCTTTCACTTCGCAACTTTCATAACACGAAACGATTACGATTTTTTTTAATATGATTTTAATATCTGGATATAGTTCAGGGACTATAGAACGATACAGTAGTACATATTATGGAAACATCATCGATAAGGAAAGATCCATTACGATGCGCATTCGAACAATCGGAACGGTACAAATCCCGATAGATGGCGCTATATGTATAGGAGGGTTCGAGCGGGGCGGCACCTTGCAGAGGCCGAAGTCGGCGATCTTGATGTGGCCGTCCTTGTCGAGCAGCAGGTTCTCCAGCTTGAGGTCGCGGTAGATGATGCCCTCGGCGTGCAGGTAGCCCAGCGCCGACACGATCTCGGCGCCGTAGAAGCGCGTGCGCTCCTCGCTGAAGGAGCGCTCGTGCGACAGGTGGAAGAACAGCTCGCCGCCGTTGGCGTACTCCATCACGAAGCACACGCGGTCGGCCGTCTGGAACGAGTAGCGCAGCGCCTGCGCGCGCGAGCGTTACGTGTGGGGAATAGAGCGATCGCACAGCACCAGTGACGACTTTTCCGTTAAATACCTCTGTTCTACGATTAGTGCAATTATGAATCAAATTCAAACGAGCCCTAATTCATGAAATAATATTAAAGTATAGTAATTAGTATTCAAAAATTGGTTGTTTGTAAAGTAGGTTTACGATCGAGATGTTTACGTGATAACGTCTTATTGGTGGCAGCGCTCGAGATGAGACGGGAGATCGGTCCGTCTCTCTCTCGTTATACCTGCGATCGCGCTCGTAAGGTTTTGGTGTGACAAGTTTCTGAACATGTCACCCGACTAAAACGATTTTAAAAACGTTATCACGTTAAAAAAAAATTGAATGTAAGCACAGACCGTGAGGAAGGGGTGCTTGGTCTTCTTGAGCACGTGGTTCTCGGTGATGGTGTGCGCCACCTCGTCCTTCTGGATGATGAGGTGCTTCTTGAGGATCTTCATGGCGTACAGTTTGCCCGTGCCCTTCTCGCGGCTCAGCACCACCTTGCCGAACGTGCCCTTGCCCAGCACCTTCACAAACTCGAACTTCTCCAGTGTCTGCAACATTCGTGTTCATAGTTTTATGTAAATAATAATAAAATATATTTTTAATTTTAATGATAATTAATAGAAATGTTCAATTCTTCATAATTATTTATAATTAAAAAAAAAATCTTTTCATTGATGAGTATTACCACAGTGTATGCGCCGCCGCTAGTACGTAGCTTTGTGTTTTAGTAACGAAATAAACGTTATCAAGATTGGACGTGCGTTTTACTTAACCAAGTTTTACCAAGCAAAAGTGAACCTTATTGCCTCAACATATGGTCCATCGCCGGATATAATTAATGATAATTACATCGAGAAACCGGTTTCTACGGAAGGATTCTAATGAGTGACAAGTTACAGATTGTTGTTATTTACTTTACACGTTTATTCGTTACTCGTACAATATTGATAAAAGACTAAACATGAGTGGTGTCGAGCAGTTACTCGCCTTATTGGAGGATACGGCTTTATTATTACAAAAGGCGCAAACTAATTTAAAAAAGTGTCCAAAACAACGACTGACGAAGGGGTACGTGGAAGCCCGCTTACAAAGTATTGAGGAGTATTGGAACACTTTTAAAGAGGCTCACAATAGTTTAGTGAGAACAGTACCTAAAGAAAAGAAATCTGAAATATCGTATTTTGTGAATGAAGATTTTTTTGTATTTGAAGATCTTTATTTATGCATCAAAGCCGATTTAAAAGATCTTTTAATAAACGCTAATAAGAATCCCGCCTATGGAACAAGTTTGGAAGTAGCAAATCACGCGAACGAGCAGTTAAAGCTGCCTAAAATATTGCTACCGACGTTTTCGGGTTCATATGAAGATTGGCCCTCGTATAGAGATATGTTTCAGTCATTGGTTCATAATAACTCCGCGCTTGGGGATGTACAAAAATTATATTATTTAAAGAGTAGCTTAACTGGTGAAGCTGAAAATATATTAAAACATGTTCAAATAACACAAGCTAATTATGAGCAATCCTGGAATTTATTAAATAAACGATTTGGAAATAAAAAAATGCTGGTTAATTCAATATTTAAAAGATTATTTAATCAAAAGAAAATGAGCTCACAAAATTATAAATTAATAAAAAATTTACTGGATACTACCACTGAGTGCCTTAATAGTTTAAAAAACATAAACATAACCACAGACTCTTGGGATCCTTTAATTATATTTCTGGTTGTACAGAAATTGGACCCAGAGTCACATAAGGATTGGGAAGAGTATGTCCAGACTGATACCGACAAATTACCAAGTTGGGAACAATTACAACAGTTTCTACAATTAAAATTTCGTACTTTGGAGTTATTATCGCCATCGACATCTAAAGAAAGGTCATTCCATATAGCGACGCCCGCAGTGCAATTTAAACCCTGTCCAAAATGTCAACTAGAACATGCTTTATGTCACTGTAAAGAATTTATATCACTTACACCACAACAAAAGATTGAGTTTGTTCGTTCCAATAATATTTGCTTTAATTGTTTATGCAGTGGGCATATGGTGAGCAAATGTCGTTTGCGGGTTTCTTGTAAGGTATGTCAACGGCGTCATCATTCTTTGTTGCATCAGTCAGTGGCCGTGGTCAAACCCAGCAACATAGAATCGCACTTTAATCAGGTGGAGGATGAGATAGACGAAGAACAGCAGGAGCAACACTTGGAGGAACAGGTTAACACTATCTCTTCTTTCGTAGCAACTAAACAAAGTTCTGCTCTGCTAGCTACCGCTCTTGTCCCTGTTACAGATGGCGACGGCAGAGTAACTGTACTCCGCACGCTAATAGACCAAGGCTCACAAGCGAACTTTATAAGCGACCGAGCTGCTCAACTGCTTAAAGTTAAACGTAAACCATTGGCTATAGATTTAAGTATTACGGGAATAGGATCTACACAAACTAAGGTAAAACACACGGTGGAATTAGAGCTTTTATCAAGATATGACGACAAGTTCCAACTGTTCATTGATGCATATGTCATTTCTACTACTCGTTTAACAAATGTGTTACCATCCAAACATTTGATAGACAGTGAAAATTCATGGTCACATCTTCAAGGTCTCGTATTAGCCGACCCTACATACAATATACCTGGACGGATCGACATGCTGCTAGGCGTAACCACATATGCACAAATAATCAAAGAACCTTTGATCAAGGGTCCTCCTGGTTCACCATGTGCACAAGAAACAAGCTTGGGATGGATATTATTCGGTTCCGTGTTAGACAATATGGAAATGAAATCTAATAATGAAATGCTAGTTATGCACCATCGTATAGATGTGGATGAAATGTTGCAAAGGTTGTGGGAGCTGGATCCTGAAACAAACAACAAATTAAGCATAGAAGAAGAAACATGTGAACGAACATATAAAGATACATATACAAGAACTGCGGAAGGAAGATATGTTGTAAAATTACCTGTAAAACATGAACCCCCACGAGCAACACAAGGTGATACCCGTGATATTGCAATTCTCAGATTTAAACAATTAGAATCCAAATTTGTCAAATCCCCGGATTTAAAGAGAGAGTATATAAATGTGATTAATGAATATTTAAGGTTCAACCACATGGAAGAAGTTCCAGAAAGCGAAATTAATAACCCATCAATTTACTTACCGCATCATGCACTTATTAGAGAAGCAAGTGATACCACAAAGGTTAGAGTAGTTTTCAACGCGTCTGCAACAGGCAAAAATAATATATCGCTCAATGATGACTTACTTGTTGGTCCACTGCTGCAAGAAGATATGAGATCCTTGATTATGAGATGGCGACTTCGGAAAATTGCCTTTGTCGCAGACATAGAAAAAATGTATAGGCAAATATTAATCACAACAGAGGACGCTGATTATCAAAGAATTGTATGGAGGAATAGCATTAATGAGCCTATAAAGGATTATCGTTTATTGACAGTTACTTTCGGCACAGCATCGGCACCTTATCTTGCTGTAAAAACTCTTCACCAAATTGCTAACGATGAAGGAGGAGGCTATCTTGCGTCTGCTAATGTAATAGAAGATGATTTTTTTATGGATGATTTACTATCCGGTCAGGATACGGTAGAGGAGGCTACAAAAATAGCGAAACAAATTTCAAATATACTAAGTAGAGGAGGAATGAAATTACAGAAATGGTCATCAAATAATAAGGATTTTTTGAAAAACTTTTCTTCCGGTGAACTAAGCTCTCGCCTGAGTATAGATTTTAAATTTGAAGGAACAGTAAAGACGTTAGGGCTATCGTGGAATGTGGTCGATGATACTTTACATTATTATGCTGACTTACCTGTGTCACCGGCAACCATAACCAAAAGAACCATACTCTCGGAAATTAAACGATTGTTTGATCCTCTCGGTTGGTTAACTCCGGTACTCCTGCCTGCAAAAATAATAATTCAAAAATTGTGGTTGATGAGAATTTCTTGGGATGAAGAAGTAGTACCTGAAATAAAAGAAGATTGGTTAAAGATTAAAGAAAGTTTAAGAAATATAAAAGATATAAAAATAAATAGATGGTTATACAGTCATACTCAAAATATGTCTGATGTTACAGTGCATGGATTTTGTGATGCTTCTTCCAAGGCATATGGCGCAGTAGCTTACCTGAGAGTCAAAGTAGAAAATAATTCATATGTTACAGGCATCATAGCTGCGAAGAGTCGCGTTGCACCGGTTAAACCTGTATCCCTGCCCCGTTTAGAACTATGTGGTGCAGTTTTACTTGCCAAATTATTAAAACAAATAAGTGACGCTACACACATACCAACCGATCGGATATATGGTTGGACAGATTCAACCGTAGTTTTATCCTGGCTTCAGGGAGATCTTTCTCGATGGCAAACCTTTGTACGGAATCGGGTTGCAACTATCTTAGAAACTATAGGAAATAAATGGTACCACGTACCTTCTGTAGAAAATCCTGCCGATGTTGCTTCACGTGGAATGTTATTACCTGAACTTAAAAATTGTAAATTATGGTGGGAAGGTCCAAAATGGCTACGAGATGAACAGCTTTCTTTGAACAATTTAGTTTACGACACCAACCTAGAAAAAAGAAAAAAGATTATAGCAAATACAAAAATAGTAGATGAGGCACATTGGTCAAATAAATTTAAAAATTTTAATAACTTATATGAATTACTGAGAGCAATAGTCTATTGCACGCGGTTTCTAAATGTAAGGAAAATTAAAGAAGTTAAGGCTATAACTACAAATGAGCTACACGACAGTTTAAACAAATGTGTAAGATTAGACCAAAGGGAAACTTTTACAGAAGAAATAGAAGATTTAAAACAAAAGAAAGAAATAAAAGGCAACAGTTGTATTAAAAATCTTAATCCTTACCTGGACGCTGAAAATATTCTCAGGGTGGGCGGCAGACTCAGGCATGCCCATCTTGTAGAAACGGAGAAACATCCCATGATTTTAAGCAATAAGAGCTGTTTAACTACTTTAATAATAGCTGATGCACACAAAAGGACGCTACACGGTGGTACACAATTGACTATAAATTATATAAGAAGCCGTTTTTGGATTATTAAAATTAAATCACTTGTTTCATCATATATAAATAAATGTTTTGTATGTGCTAGACTTAAAGCAAAACCCAGATTACAAATTATGGGAGACTTACCTGAGGTGAGGGTGACTCCGTCACGGCCATTTTTACACTCCGGCGTAGATTTCGCTGGTCCACTGCAAATTTTAACTTCAAGGGGTAGAGGGTCCAAAACCAATAAGGCATACATCTGCATATTTGTATGTATGTCTACCAAAGCAGTTCATTTGGAATTAGTTGGGGATTTAAGCACTGATTCTTTCTTAGGCGCGTTAAAACGTTTTGTAGCTCGAAGGGGAAGATGTAGCCACATTTGGAGCGATCAAGGCACTAATTTTGTAGGTGCCAACAAGGAATTGTTGGAGCTGTTCCAACAAGCTAATTTACAAATACCAGGTCATCTACCGGGTACTTTAGCAGAAGATGGCATACAATGGCACTTCAATCCACCTTACAGTCCAAATTTTGGAGGCTTATGGGAAGCGGGGGTGAAATCCATCAAATATCACTTAAGAAGAATTTTAGATAAGCATCTGACTTTCGAAGAGATGACAACATTGCTGTGCCAGATAGAAGCATGCTTAAATTCCAGACCATTGTGTCCAATCGACAATACAGATACCGATAATTTGAATATTCTTACACCTGGTCACTTTCTCATCGGTGAAGCCCCAATCAATATACCCGAACCAGATTTGAGAGACATAAACCTTAACAGACTTTCACGATGGCAGTATGCACAAAGGTTACTACAAGATTTTTGGAAGAGATGGCAAACAGAATATTTGTCACGTCTACAGCAACGACCCAAATGGCTAAAACGACAAGATGAATTCAAAGTGGGAGATGTGGTCCTGGTCGTGGAAGAACATTTACCTCCTGGTAAATGGGCTTTGGGTCGTATTCTAGAAAAACATTCGGGAGCGGACGGGATATGTCGTGTGTATTCTCTAAAATGCCGTGGAAAAGTAATGAAGCGATCAATTTCCAAATTATGCCCATTACCTATAAATAATGACTTGGATCTTTAAATATTAGTTGCCATATTTATTTAAATTATGTAAAAAAAATGTTAAATTACATAATTAATCTAAATGTACAATGTTTAGATAATAACAGTGACTGATTATTGGTTTGTATAACTTCATTATAGAATAATTTTGTTTTTGTTTATTTGAAGAATGCATGTTTAAGTTAGATTCGATAGTATATTATGTAATGCAAAAAGTTTAACGAAAATGTTAATTAAGATAAAACCTACTTAGTTACCTATAGGTTTTGGTGGGCGGTATGTATGCGCCGCCGCTAGTACGTAGCTTTGTGTTTTAGTAACGAAATAAACGTTATCAAGATTGGACGTGCGTTTTACTTAACCAAGTTTTACCAAGCAAAAGTGAACCTTATTGCCTCAACACACAGTATTACAATATCTATACAGTACGGAAGCGAATGTACTTGTGCAGAGAAACGGAGGGGTAAAGCAAACACGCTTAGTTTGCCTTACCTAGCGCGAAAGGACGACGCAGTCGTATTTTTTGTGTAGTAATTTTATTATACATAGGTACTTACATATTTTATTATGGCGCGCACAAACTGTTCCGTTTACGGATGTAAATCTACATTGAAATCCCAGAAGGAAACAATATTTCAGAAAGATTGTATTAATTGTATCTGTTTAATTTAAATCAAAGCTATGTATATGTTGTCCTTATTATTTTCTAATCAGATTGTACATCCCAATGCGAATGCATTACTTAGTTAAATGTTATAATATACAATTAAGAACATCCAAAAATAAAGTGTCAACGTAAATAATATTTAGCAGTGCAATATCTGTAATTATATAATATTTATGAACAAATAATTACATCAGATTTAATAATCGAAATTATTTTGAATGTACATATGAATAAATGATTTCATCATAATATTTATAATCACAATTGTTTTATTTCCCATTTGTTGCAACCCTAGCGTATTTTCGTGTGGCAGCGTCAGTACCTACGCTGGCGGCGGCATCGCGCGACATCAAAGGCGTTTCCTTACTGTAGGAAATAATATTGTAATACTGTGGTATTACTGTAAACTTATTAATTATTATTATTGCTTATTCCATAGCATCACTTATGTTGCTATAAATATCATAAAATATAAATAATATGCAGGGTATTGAAGGACATATTGTGTTTTATTTTATTTGTATAATTGTAAGAACATAACAGTCATACATGATTTCATATAAAAAAGTTCTAAAATTCACTACGACCACACAACATGTTCTATTATTAAAAAAAGAAAAACAGCATATAAAAAAAAACAAGCCTCGCGCAAATGAACTAACTTATCTTAATCTTAAAATAATAAATAAAACCCACATTTCATTACAGGCTTAGAAAACTAAATAATTTAAATTATACATAGGTTACACATTAGCTACATAAAATGATATTTCTTAATTGATTTCTATAAATATTTCAAGAACATTGGAAAATATAGATGTCTAATAATTTATCATTATGTATAAAATTTAGCTGCTCTTTTTAAAAAGGCATTCTTGGCGTAATTTGTATTACAGGGAGTGACTTCAAATGTGTATCTGCAACGTGAGGAAATGTGTTGTTATAGTTGTGGCTTGTGGGTGAAGTTTAGATGAATTGTGCTGGTCCGTGTAAGTAGTTGGTGTCAATGGATATCAGTGTTGCAACGCGACAACGCGTAGCTTGTGGTGTAATATGGCGGGTGTGTGGTGTGTGCACTCACGATGCGGCGCGGGTCGCGGAAGCTGGTGCCGAGCTGCGCGATGTCGCGGTCGTCGCCGTCGGG